>JAQIYK010000347.1:0-15169 GCA_034700465.1 Rotylenchus robustus
TAGAAAAGAGAGATCGTGTCCAGATAGTATATCCAGTTTGGGGAGGGGGAGGGACCATCTTTGGACAACAGCGACCGACCCAATTATTGTCCCCAAAAGGGGACACACAAATCCCCCCTCTCTTTCCTCCCCCCTTTTTACCCGTCCAAAAATGGGAAGAACTGTTGTATTTAATAGCAGCTCACTCATCAGATGCTTCTTCCCACAAATCCCTTCTTTTCCCTCCAAAATTTAGGACAAAATTGTTTAAAAAAGAAGATAATTTTAAATTATCTACCTATATTATAATTTTTGCTTTTTTGAGGGGTGGGGGAGAAGCGGGGGGAGAAGCGGGAAAGAAGCGGGGGGAGAAGCGGGGCTGGCGTGTGCAATTTTCACTTTTGCGCGCAAAAACAGCGGCGGACAAGACAAGTAGTCCTTTAAGGAACAGAGCTTTGTTCTCGTCCCCCTCCCCTCTCCCTCCAAACCCTGCCCAGCTTCTGCTCCTTCTCCTTCTGCTCCTTCTGCTTCTGACCCAGATTGCGCCATGAAAAGCTTTTCGCGGCGTAATCATCGCCGACTCGCGCGGCGTATTGCGTTAGGGAGCGGGCGAGGAGACCGTTCCTTCCTTCCCCTGCCCACCTCCCGGATCCTCTCCGGACGGGGATGAGGTGGTCAGCTTCAGATGGAGTGCCACCCCCTCCCCTCCCTCCCGAGCAGTACTTCCCCTTTTCTATAGCTTCCTCCTTTCATTTGATCGCCGCCCGAGGGCATTTTTACCTTTTGTTCGGCGTGCGCGGTGAAAAGAAAGAAAAGGCGACGAAAGGGAAAGGGGTCGCGAGGCGTAATTGCTCTTCCTCCCCAATCCCCCCAATATCCATCCGGGTGCGGATGAGATGATCGTCGCGCAAGAAGAAAGAAGAAGAAGCCCTTTTGAAGAAGCAAAAAATGCGAAGGGAAAGGAGGGGGAAAGGAGGGGAAAGGAGGGCATCCATCGGAAGGGAGTGAATTTTGGGGAAGAAAAGGGAAGAAAATGGAATCGGAGGGGGGAGGGGGGAGACGGGGAGGACGGGATCGGCAGCAGGGGATGAGATGGACTTGCGCGGCAGATTTCACTCTCATCCGCCCGAACATCCCTTCCCCTTTTCCTCACAACTTTTTCACCACCGCAACTTCTTCTTCGCTCGCGCTGTGCCCTCGGGCAACTACCCCAAATTATGCTTTAGAGAAGAGAAAGTTGCAATTTGTTGCCTAGCAACTTCCAAGTTGTGCCTGCCGAGAGAAAGTTGCAACTTGATAAGCCTTAAAAAGATTCAATGCCAGCGGAGACTCAAACCAACTGAGCTTAACCAACTGAGTCAACGACATTTTCTTTACTGCTCTCGGGCAATTTTGAAGTTGTTCGGTTGTGCATCTGGGAGTGCTGGGTTTGACATCTCGATTTCCAAATCTCAAAACCGCGATAAATTTCGAGTTTTTAACAGTCAAATCTTGAACTTAACTCACATCTCTCGATCTTGCTTCCAAATTCGGGCTCACATATCTAGGTCTCTCATCTCGAGTCTCGAATATTTTTTCGGACTCGTGCATCACTACCAGCAGATGGGACTAAAACCCGCTTCTGGCTTCTAACTACCGTAATCTGTTCCATACTTTTGGATATTGGAAATACCGTACTAACTACCGTAACTCTGTTCTATACCTTTTGGATATTTGAAATACAGTAATCATTTCTACACATTTCCATTATACCTTCGGGATTATAAATTATTCAATTTCTTTATCATGATCCTCCCTCAATTTGTTGTTGTTCAGAGTGTCCTGCTCGCCCTCGCCCAGTCCGCCTCTACCTTCCTCCTCCACTCGCAACTCGCTGCTCGAAGTCCTTTCGCGACGGCTCTCGCGACGCCGTCGCCGTTCCCTTTTGTCGCCACTCGCCGCGTCAAGAACAACAGACGCGGAAGGTTGCGCAGCAACAACAGCTACAAAAGGTTGCGCAGATCGCCGACGTCGCAAGCAACGAACTCCGAGGCCTGCAGCAGTTGCGGAAGAAGCAAATCCGAACGAAGAAGCGGAGGATCAGCAACAACAACAGTTGTGGGGAAAACGGAGGAGGAGAGGAAGTGATGCGCAACATGAACAATGTGGAGCAGACGATGTTGTACACTGCCTGAGGTGAGTGAGTGATCAGAATGAATGTCTGATGAACAGCAGGGTTGTCGAGATTCGGACGTCGTTCCGGGATTGTATTGGACGGCCCGAAACAGTCGGATCACTTCGGTTCAGAGATCCGACGTTGTCGGGTCCCTTATATCAGATTAGAATGAAACGGACAACCAGATGTCTGTTAAAACAAGAAGTTTTTTCCAGAAATTTTCTTAAAAAATTTCGTCGAAGTTAGGCATAGCAGGGACCTGGGTGCAAAAATCCAGGATTAAATTTTTTGGAATTTTACATTTTCATAGATTCCGTCGCTTGTCCGCTACCGTCGAACCATCCAGCGAAGGATACAGTAGGCCATCTCCAGAAGGCCCAATACTCTACAGAAGTCGTCCAAGGAGAGCATCCTTTAGGTTGTTTGATGTTGTACTGCTCCAAAACGTGCCATGATAATGCGTGGTTGTTTTGCAGTGGTGTGCCACACCGACCCGAATTGCTTGCTGCTGCCCATCGGTGTCCGCTTTGTCCAAAGAGTTTCAACTCGGCCAGGTACCTCACTCATTTTTTATGAGTTTTTTTCCGAATTTTCAAAGTGTTCGAACATTTTTGCCATATTTTTCCACTTTTTCGAGACTCCTCATTCAAAATTTGAATTAAAAAACGGAAACGAACAACGAAAGCCAATCAGAAACGGGCAATACCGTATCCCTTTTCTTCATCCGATTTTTACTGTATTTTTTCAATATTTTTATGTTTTATGGTTTTGTATGACATTTTAAACAAATATTTCGTCCGATTTTTCTACTGTTTTTCTCCATTTTTCCCTTTCAGTGGCCTCAAGCAGCACGGCCACATCCACTGCAGTCTGAAGCCGTTTCAGTGCCCGCACTGCGACAAGGCGTACACCCAATTTTCGAATCTGTGCCGCCATCGCAAAGTGCATACGGTAAGGTACCGTAATCTGTGGGGTACAGTGTGCCGGATCCTTTATATCAGTACCATGTACATACTGTAGTCCATTCTTCCACAAATATACTGTAGTCCATTCCACAAATATACTGTAGTTAGTCCATTCCACAAATATACTGTAGTCCATTCTTCCACAAATATACTGTAGTCCATTCCACAAATATACTGTAGTCCATTCTTCCACAGGATCCCCCACTGTCCTGCTCGCCCTCCTCGCCGGACTTTGTGTGTCCCAACTGTTCCCGACACTTGGCCTCCTCCGCCCAGTTGGCCAAACACCGCCTGTTCTGTGCAATGACCTCCTCCATCTACAAGCCCCTCCTGCGCACTGCTTACGGTGCTGGTGATGAACCACTTCTCCCATCGCTGAACAACTCCGTAGGCCAAGGCCATGTTCCGCCCTGGGCCTTGCCCTTCCCCGCCTCCTTTCCCGGCTTTCTCCTCAACCAAACGTCGCCCCCGGGCGCACAGCTCGCCGCCGCCGCGCCAATGTGTCGACATCCGGCGATCGATGGCATTGGACCAACTTCGGATCAGTTGAACAATGTATGCTTTTGGGTGAAGAATATACTGGAGGATCCCCGAAATGCAAAAATTTTTAAAATTTTTCTTAAATTTATCCACTTTAAATATCCTAAATCAGGTTGATTTTGAAATTAGCACTTGTTTAGCGATATATATTCCTTTAACCTTCCCTTAGTCTTCCTCCTCGTCGAGTTCGTCCGCTTCCGGCGGAGGAGGCGGAACTGCGCACGGTATGGGATTGGGTGTGGTGGACTGTAGCGGCGGGAGCAGCGCCGGCGACGAGTCGCCAAGTCCCGTGCCGCCCACCGTACGCCATCAGTACCGTGTGCCCGCATCTTCTTCGGCATACGGTACCCCTTTGGCCTACGGTGCCTCCTCCTCCGGCAAGTTTCCCCTGGCGCCCATTTGGCCACATCACCAACAACTGCTGTTCCCGCCTCCACCATTCTGTGCTCCCCGACAAGGGCCCATTACCGTACCCCCGACAACATCAACTACCGTATCCATGCCTACCGTACTCCAACATCAACAGCAACAATCCCCATTGCTGGCCATGTTCGCTGCGGCGGCAATGGCGCGCACGCTGGCAGCAGCCGGAACAATGATGCCAAATGGCGAGTTTTAAGGCCGCGCCAAGAAAAATGTTTGAGGCCTCGAAAATCCAAAGCCTCGGCTCAATCCTTGGGTTTTTGGCTTGAACCAAGATTTGACTGGGATCGAGGGTGTATGTATTAGGCTCCTTCGGCACATTTTTAAAAGCGGTCTTACCGAGGAAAATCCGAGGTGTTCTTGGCCTTGACCCTTTTTGGCTTAAACTTGCCGAGATTTTACCAAATCCTAGGGGTGCACTGTGTACTGAGGCCCCTCCTCGAAGTCTCTCCTCGGTTCATTTCCCAACTCTCGGCCAACAGCTTTTGCCTGTCTCTAATTTATTTATTGTTTTTTATAATTTTTTCAAATTTTTAGCCTTCGCCACGGGAACATTCCCCGGAGGAGCGACATTCTATGAAGCATCACCAGCGGGCGGAGGCCAACAACATCGACGCGTGGGAGGGGCGGAGAATGGGGCCGGAAGAAGCGGAGGTGGCGGAGGAGGAGGAGGAGGCATCAGTGGGGGGTCGGACGGAGAAAGTTCGCCGCGATCATTGTAAGTTGTTTTTCAAGATCTAAAGATTTTGATTTTTTAGAAATTTTTTATAGTTTTGCAAAACGGGAAGCTCAAAATTTTCAGTTCGTTACAGTCAGAAGGAGGTGATTTTTGGAGGGTTATTGTATGAAATTTTTTAAGTGAACATTGTTCCACGCCGCCCTCCTCGTCCTCCGAGCCGAACACCAACCTCAATGTGCCCCGGGCGGTGTGCTCCTCGCCGCCCCTCTCCGACAATTTGTCGCCGAACCCAAATGGTGGCCGGCGACAGGCGGAAGAAGATGAGGAGGAGGAAGAAGACCGAGCAGTACAAGCAGATGAACACCCTGTGGAAGGGGTCGACAAGGCACTCGATTTGAGCAGGTCAGTGTTGGCACACTTGGTTAAAGTTTTGTGTGATTGACCTATTCGTTGTGAATTCAATTTTTTGAAATTTTGACATTTCAGGCCGACGGAGGGGGCCGAAAATACTGCCAACTCGGAGGGACTGCTCAAAATACGCGGTGCTCATCACCAGCACGCCATGTCGTCCGCCCCGGTCCCAATGGCAACAATGGAGCATCTGCTGCTGGCCGCAGCTGCTGCTCGTCACCCGTCGTTCTGTTCCGCCAGCGCCTTCCTCGGCATGCTCAACCACCAACATCAGCAACGGGCAGCGGCACAAATGGTAAGGAGGAAGCAAGTGGCTCAGTTGGTCAAAGCATTGCCCGCGCAAAACCTGTGGGTTCGGATCCCCCAATTGGCGGTTGATATTTTTTGTAATTTTTGTAGAAAGGATTACGGTACCCGATGGCTTATTATAACGTTACTATACCATTGAAATACCGTAACTTTAACATTCATTAACCGGGTTTACAATTTTAATTTTTTATTATTTTTTTATTGATATTTTTGACATTTTTGTTCAGGCAACAATTTGGCCCTCGGGTCCGGCATCGACGGGTGTTCGACCAGTAACAGCAACATCAGCAACAACACCCTCTTCCGGCCTTGGTCTGCTCCCGTCCCGCAACTCCTCCTCCTCTAAAGGCAGTGCCATCTCCACTAGTGGTGGTACTGCTTGCACTGCTCCAACAGGTCGTCCCAGCGTGCTGAAGATGCGCCAGCCAACTGTTAGCAACACAACCAACGGGGAAGCCATGTCTCAAGCAGTTGTTGTCGGTCACCGACGTCATTCTTCCGCAAGGCGCGTCCCGGCGGAGAAAGCCGCTGGTACACTTTCCGGAGGAGGAGGAGGCAAAAGACGCACAGCGCATCACTACGCGCGACCGCGCGCGGACGGAGCAGGTAATTAGAGATGTTGCGGAAGTTAGGAGGGAAGTTCAGAACCGACCCGGTACTGAACCGAACTGAAACCAGAGAGAAATTAATTTCGGGTCGTTTTTTCGGTTTTTAATTTCAAACATT
The DNA here is from genome assembly GCA_034700465.1 of Rotylenchus robustus. Taxonomy (NCBI): domain Eukaryota; kingdom Metazoa; phylum Nematoda; class Chromadorea; order Rhabditida; family Hoplolaimidae; genus Rotylenchus; species Rotylenchus robustus. The sequence goes on from JAQIYK010000347.1 coordinate 6,188, forward strand.
TGGGTTAGATGATCCAGTTCCAGGTGTTCGAAAAATTCAGTGGAATCCCAACGAGCAGTTCCGGCACTCATAACCCATTTTGAGTTCCGCTTTCGGTTGATGAATCGCTCGGGAAAATGGTTGAATTTTTACTTTTTTTCAGTTAACGCTGCCGTGGTCAAAGGTGTTGGAGCAGTCGGCGGAGGGGGCAAAGAGCGCTACCAGTGCCGCTACTGTCAAAAGGTGTTCCCGCGCTCCGCCAACCTGACGCGCCACCTGCGCACGCACACCGGCGAGCAGCCGTACAAGGCAAACCAAAAACAATCGCTTCGAAACTTTTTGTTTGGAATTCAATTTAAACCCGATGTTTTAGTGCCAATACTGTGAACGCTCCTTCTCCATCAGCTCCAACCTGCAACGCCATGTGCGCAACATACACAACAAGGAGAAGCCGTTTCGGTGAGAAGCATACACAAAATTGAGACAACAAGACAAGGGGGTACTGTAGGCAACAAGATAAGGCTGAAGTTGTTGTTGGGGTACTGTAAAATTTGAGTTATCATAATTGGGATACTGTATTGTGTGTACTACTGTGAAAAACAATAATGGCCAAAGTTATATGTTTATGTTATGTACAAACTGTTGGTACGGTAAGAATGTGATCAAAGCGGAGGTACTGTGAAGATGCGATATATGTACGGTATTTTATCCAATGGTAAAAAACATTGCGCAAAGTTTGGACTTTGGACTTTACCCGAACACCTATGAAAATCACCAAATTTTGCTAAAAATTCGGAGCGCTTTTCTTAACCCTGCCCTAGTTCAATAAGTGTTCCGGGCCTGAACTTCTTGACCATTTGTTATTTATTCAGTTGTCACCACTGCGATCGCTGTTTTGGCCAGCAGACCAACCTGGACCGGCACCTGAAGAAGCACGAGAACGAAGTGCAGTCGGGGGAGGTGGAGGGAAGCGCGAAGGAGCGCGTGCTGGTCGATGCTGAACGAGCACCGGCCGACTCCACCACCGAACAGCAGCAGGGCACAACGGTGGCGAGCAGTGCGTGTACGGCTTCAACTCCTCGACGACCGGGCCGGGCAGCCCAGCAACACCACCACCACGTGTTCAGCAGCATCTGCAACTTCTTCTCACCGCCTATTGAGACGACGAGGGCCAAAAAGTACAACAACAAAGAAGAGGAGGAGAAGGAGGGGGAAGAAGATGGAGGAGGGGAGGAGGAGCAGGGGGAAGGGGAAGGGGAGTGCTGACTACTGTAGCGTAAGAAAGAAGAGAAGTACGGTAGAGTACGGTACCGGAGAAAGGGAAGAAGAAAAGATTCGTTCCAATACCCCGCCCCATTCGAATGCATTCCCAATGAGTAGTAAGTACAATCATACGATACCACCCACACCGTAACCGCACCCCTCCATTACCCACTACCGTACCCATTCATTCCCATCGTCCTAACTGAACCATTCCCTCCTCCGCTATATACTGTAATTCCATGAAGCCCTTTAACAATACACACATTCCCACTCCAACAACATCCCAATTTAAACAACAATAAATTAATTTAAAAAATTAACATGAAAAATACCGTAATTTCTTTAATTAAACGCCTGGACATATAAATTTTCCCATTCCTATTCTAGGGGGCTTAATTGGGTCACGGATGTTAAATTAAAGACAGGTTAAATTGGATAGAGGCGTTAAATTAGAGAAAATATACAGTATTTTGCGCTTTTTGGAAATGGACAAAACTGTGGGGGCAAAGGGAAGGAAAGACCACAATCAAATTGATCGAATTCGGTGGGGGCTGAATTCGGTTAAATTAAATAGCAAAATCGGCGGCTGCGAATTCCTCCAAAGGCACCTTTTTTCCTTCGCCACTTTTTTGCGTCATTTTTTGCAGCAAATCGCTCACTTCGCCCACAACCAATCGGTGCACTTCGTCAATGGGCTGAGAGGCGTCAATTCTCTGGGAAAAAGAACAAATTATTAGTTTTTGGAAAATTGGAATCAGTCGGAAAAACATAGCCTACTTTTTGCCGAAATTTTTTTAAACCATAATTTAAGAAGTCAAGATATGTATGTTTAACTTTTTAAATTAAATTTTATTTATTTTCAATTTTAAAATTATTTTTTTGTTGTAAATATTGTCATTTTTTAATTTTTGGCCTTTTTTTACCCGCCAAAATGTGTCGTCGAAAAGTGTGCGCATGTGCTTGTAGACCAGCTGCTGGAACTCGCTGCGCTCCATCACTTCCTCGCCGAAACCGCCACGGGCACTGACGCGGGCCGGGTCCGCGTCAAAGAACAGCACCACGTCGGGCCGGGGCAGTCCAACCTCCGGCTGGCACACCCAGTCCCGCTGCAACCCTTTGGCCAACGAATAAGCAATCCCCGAGTGGCTGTATCTGATGTGAGAGGGGAGAGGGGTAGAAAAGCACACCAAAAAGACAACAAAGGTATAAACAGGTCGGAAAGGTATACCTAAGGTTGTAGACAATAAGTTCGGGAGTAACACACAAAACAGGAGATAAGGTGGTATACACACATAGGTGCACAGTTACAATTTGTCCGAAGTATAAGACCCACAAAAGGTATATTACAAAGGTCCAAAGTATAATTTTTTGAATTATTTGAAACAAAATTTCCAATAATTTATCTTTCTTTATCATTCATATAGTTCCTCTGTTTTTCTTTTACTTCTTCTAAAATTTTTGCTTCGCTAAATTTGCTATTAAACTCGGTTGATGAATACCAAACCCGCACCATATAATAGACGCACTCCACAAAAGTTTGGGTTTTTTTTAAATGCATTTTTGGTAATAATTTCTATTTTTCAAAAACTATGTTCGGAACCTGTCCACAATCAGATGTTTCCCTTGCGCCAGTTCCTCGCGCATTTTGTTCGCCATCAGCCAGCGATTGGCCGCGAAGATCAGATGAATGGCCTCGCTGTTCTCGTCCACTCGCTTTGCACTTCGCAGAAAGGCATCAATCGCCGGGCCCGTGGTCGGCTCCTCCCGATCTGAAAACAATCTTTCAAATCAATGTAAATTACCAACCATTTCGATTCGATGTCATAAAAGATTCGTGACCAAAAATTTGGATTTTAAAATTTTGAGGGTTGATTGTGTGTGTGTATATTGTGCGAAAAACGTGTCTTAAATTTTCCGAATCGGTTGGTTGAACCAGTAGTAACCATTTTCTAACCATGATTATCAAAAAATGATCATCATCATGTAATGCTTATGGTGGCAAAATATTTTTGGCGACCAATGAGAATTTAATGGGGATTTAATGAATTTGATTTTTTGAAACGAAAATCCGTTAAAAAATATTATTTTTAAATAATCCTTTCATTTTCAAAATAATTCTAAAAACAACGCTTCAAACTTCATTTGATGCCAACAAATTGTTAATTTTTTGTCATCTTTCTTTGATACCTGGAAAGCGTTGGATGCGTGCCAACTGTCCGCGTCGCCCGAAGTGTTCCAGCAACAGTTTGGCCTGGGTGCTCTTCCCGCTGCGGTCCAGTCCCTCCAGCACAATCAGTGCTCCCCTCCCGATAGTACCATTCTCCTCCTCCTGATGTACTCCTTGGTCTTGGTGTTGATGATGAAGATCAGCACCAACACCGTTCAGCATGGCATTCAATGTTTGTTTGTGTTTCTTAAACACTAAAAGGTGTTGCAACAACACTCGACCCACTCTCACTATTCTGGACGTGATCAATAAGTTTTTCAAAATATATAAAATTAAATATTATTAAAGAAAATTAAAGGGTAAAACAAATTCGGTCAAAAGGAACCGTCTGAACAACAGCACAAATATAATATCCATTGCTCCACGCATTTATAAATAGCAACCAACTCAGCAGATGATATCTGCACTTCATCAGATAGGATCAACAAGAACATGTTTGCTATCCCACGACCCTTCCAAAACTTATTTTTGAATGCTGAGAGCCGGTCTTTTTTCCTTTTCTCGTGAAATGAATTGATTAATAAAACTAATATTTAGTTTAATTCGCCTAGAGACGCCAAGCTTCAGATTTCCCTGGTTGGTTACGTTCCTGCCCATATTTTTGGTTGATAACAGAGAACCTTTACTGTGTTCTAACATTGAAAAAAACAAAACAGCTTTAAATCGATTGATATCGCCTAATTTTTAAAAATCTTACATAAACCACAAAACCACAATACAACTATCGCAATCGGTATTTGTCTGTCTGATCGCTTTTTATACTGCCTACTGCCATATTTGTCCATCCGTCTACCAATGGTAAAGGGCGCGACGGAATTCTTTGAAGTCGTCAATTAGCGAACGGAACGTCGCAAAGAGTATCACCACTATGATGAGCTTCCAACGCCACCGGAAAAAGATGGATCAAACATTTTAAAAAGTTAATTATTAAAAAAATAAAAATTTAAAATTCAGTGTGAACAAGACTGCCTTTTTTGTGTCCCAGTCTCCACAAATACAAAAATTTGGATGTCAAGTAATCAATAGGCAAATTGGGCGCACCCCACTTTGCCCCCCTTTTTTTATTTTTGCAAAAATGCCCCACTTTAACCCCGGCCCAAAAACCGCCACTTTATCCCGCCCCACTTTGCCCCAACCAAAAAAGCCTCACTTTGCCCCCTCACCAAAAATGCCCCACTTTACCCCCAAATTCCAAAATTTTCCGAAATTTCTCAAAATTTTTATTTTTTCAAAATTTTACAAAATCTCTCAAAATTTCAAATTTTACCAAAATTTTAAAAACTTCAATTTTCGAAGCCCATACATGTTCTAGGGGGGTCCACTTTTGGTCAAACTTTTGACTATTGCTCCCCCCAGGGGGATGATCAGAGGCCATTTCCCGTACCATTGATTCAAAGTATACATGTTTTTGTTTTGCTTAAAAATGCTTAAAATAACTATTCTAGGCACTTCTGAAAAATTTTAAAAAATTTGTCAAAATTTCAAAAAAATAAAAAAATTTCGGTGTTTTCACAAAAAAGCTCGGTGATCAATGTTGACCATTTCCTTTTTAATTATTTGGATTTTTTCTCAAAATGATCACCTATGAATGCTTAAGGTATAGGAAAAATAAAAAATAAAGAATGTGTCGCAATGTCAAAGATTGGGGTAAACAGTAAACACCCGTGTGCATAGATACTGTAAATATAAGATACTGTTAATAAATGTACTGTGTATAAGATACTGTAAATATGTGTTATTTTTAAATGTTTGTTTGAATTATTAATTCCATTTTTGCTGAGCATTTTGACGTTTAAATTTTCCAAGTACGGAAAAGGATCAAAAGAATTCCCGTCCGTAAGCCATTGAAAAATTTTCTGTAAAAAATGCTTTTTACACTAAAATTATTTTACAAAATTCAGCGTTTTTTCTTCAAAATTACCATTAAAAAAGTTATAAATAAATACTAAAAGAAATTTAAAAAAATTAATAAATATATATAAAAAAAATCATTTTTGTATTGAAGGAAAATGATCAATTTTGTAACCACGTTTCCACCTCTAGTTTGTTCCTTTCTCCCCCTCCCGGTACCAGTGTTGCGCCTTGAAAATTTTTAGCTCTGGCCACGCTCTCCGGCTTATTCAAATTTCGGCTTCAGAGCTTGCTCCGGTGCCGGCTTCGGCAGAACCCGGAAAACCCGATTTTTTAGCGTGGTATTTTCCTCAAAAAAATTTGGGCCGAATTTACGTTTTTTCTTTAAAAAGCATTTTTGAGCCATTTTTTAAGAACAAGCGCATTTATGGACTAATTTGACTTTTTCAAATTTTGGCTTAGGCTTCCGGAGCCGCTCTGATGCTGGCTCCGGAGTCTGGGGCCGGTGCAACACTGCCAGGTACAATCGAACCTTCTAAAATCGACCCCAACTAAAACCTTTAAATAATTAGATTTTTCTTAATGCAAAATCGTAAAGAAAAAAGAAAGAAAAGATTGTCCAAGAACGAAAAAACGTAGATATGTCAGCATTCTAGGAGTTGAATTTAAAAACGAGGGCCCTCGGTACGGTAATATTGTTTTGTTACTAGTAAGAAGACAAAATATGAGATGAAATTTTACGCTGCGGTACGGACTCAGAGGACTCCGAACCCGCGGAGATTTTAATTTGTCATATATGTTGACTGATTCTTCAAAATGAAGCGATAAAAATTGGATTTGCCAAATTTTCGATTGAAAATGTTGAAATTTACCCTAAAAATATAAAAAATTTCACTTACGAAAATTTTGCCAGCCCATCAAACAATACCCGTGTTTGAATTTAGAGGAAATATAGAGCGTGTGCACGATATGATGCGCCTTGCGCGCGCCCGTTCTCCCCAAAAAATTTGCGCAGCACTTTCTGAAAAAAGTTGCATAGTTTTTTAATTAAGTTTCCTTTTCGATGTCCTGATCAGCCAACCATTGAACACATTGTCAAAAAGTTCCTGTCCAACGCAATGATGGACCCCAGCTTTTTTCGCTGCTTCTCTAACTTCAAGGAGCAGTTGGATTTTATTCTGAGTGTAACAGAGGAACTCTCAGGGGCGCTGATGTCATCAGATTTCTCGAAGAACGAGCAAATAGTGATGATGAAACATCACTTAAACAAAATCTATGGGTACCCGACCGAATCAGGTATTTTTTATTTAAAAAATCTTTTTTATTTAAAAAATAAAAAATATTTTTTTCTTTTAAAAATCAAAAATATGCCAATTTTACGGTTTAAAAGCCAATAAGACACAATTGCTGCCTAATGGGCATCTCCATTTGAGATGGGCAAAAGCATCAACGGTGGTTTTTCAGGTTAAACCCCCCAAAAATCATTTGAAAAAAACATCAAGTTCACCCCGGAACACGACTGTTGAGTCCCAACGACCATATCTCCGCTCGATGAATAAAAGCTTATGAATATGAAATGTGGTTGGTGTCAAGAGATAGAGCTCCATACAAGCTACATTTTGGTATAATAATGAAAAAATTTGATTGGATACAAAAAAAGTTATGTTCAAAATACTCCATTTTTCGAAAAATTGAAAAAAAAAGTTAGTAATTTTTTTCGTATTTGATCAAATTTTTTCATTCTTATACCAAAATATAGCCTAGACTGTGCTCCATCTTTTGACATTGACCACACTTCGCTAATTACTTTTTGAGCCAAGTTATGGTCGTTGGGACCCAATTAGTTACTTCCTAATAAAAAATAAACTTCCAATAATCCACCAAATTAACCAACAATTTGATTATAGTAAAAATTTCATGAAATATTTAAAAATGCAAAAAAATACAACTCTTTAAAGTCGAAATTATTTTTACTTGTTTGCCATCAAAATTAAATGCAAAATATTAATGCAAAAAATATAGAGCTGGGAAACCCCAATTAATGTCTCATCAAGGTAAAGTGTGAAAATTGTGCTGGTCAATCAATGATTCGGATTTTTCCTGATTTTATAAATCTATTAAAAAACACCTTATTCCTTGTTTTTCCTTATTCCGGAATCATCGAAAAGAGGGGGAGGAGTTATTAGAAGATCGTACTTCCTCTAACAAGAACCACCGAAATACAAAGGAAATTTTAAAAATTAAAAAAAAATTGAGCCCATATTTCTTTTATTTCTCAAATTTTGGTTCTTGGAGTTTTTGGTTAACTTTTTCGAAAAATGAGGGATATTCCTTAATGAAAAATAATCAATTTGTGCAAAAAAAAATCCCGCGGCGCCTTTCGGCACCACCTCATTGTAATTTACCAAAAAAGTCAAATTTCTTGGCGAAAAAAGCTATGTACGAAAAAATATGATTATGTTGAAGTACGAGCATTGGAAATACAAATTCGAAGTACAATAGGTCAAAAATGTTCGGTACGAATACGAAGTATGAGGAGAAATTTTTTTCGGTGCACGAGTATGAGATTAGGAGTACGAGCATCACAAAAAGTGTTGTACATGGTATGAGTACGAACAAATTCTGAATTTCCGCGCACTGCTTCGAATCAGGATTGCCGTCAAAAACCCGATGTTCGAAACTCATTGTTTTTTTTAAATCGAAACTCGAATTGAATTTTTTCATCTGTTGGCAACAGGGCTGCACGCAATTAGAAATTTTTTTGCGCAAGCGCAATGCGCAACGGTCAAAAAGCGCGCAATTTGCGCAATTGCGTGCAGCCCTCTGGTTGACAACCCTGTTTTGAATAGAACACAGAACACAGTAGGACAGAATTTTGAATTTTATTTTTTTGATGAATGTCATAGAGAAACTGATGATAAAACATGCAAATGCAAACGAGTCAAAGGACGAAGATGAATCTATTTGTGAGGATTTGTTGAATTTATGAATATTGCTTGTGGAACTGGTTAAGATTTTCAACAACAAGGCGACCTCAAAAATTTTACTCATTTAACTATAGAACTTAGCCCTCTATTTACCCCCACCCAAATAGACCTACCTATCTCCTTTCCGAGGTATTAATGGGGGTTTTATTAATTCCCTTTATTTTTTAAATGATTTTTTTGTAATTTAATTTCTTAACTTTAATTTATTTCAAAAAAATAAAAAATTAACTTTAAAAGATTAGTTATCAAAAAATAGTCGATGAAATAAAAAATAATTTTGAATATTCTATTTATTTTCATGAATTATTTTCTCACAATTTTGAGTAAATATTGTATTTCCTCTCATTTCTCTCACCGGGAGTAATTTCAAGATTTCAACTGCCCCTCGAGGGAAATGAACTAATATTATCAACTTCCGTTTAATGAATATCATATGTAAAAAGATGATTTTTTGTAATGAAGCGAAATTATCGAAAATTTATAGACTCCTCTAAAAATCCTCTCTCTTTTTTGATTTTTTTTAATTAAATTTTAGGACCTCATATGTTAAAATTTGAGGGGTTACCATAATTTTTTGAAAAAAGCAGGCCCTATAGGATCTTAATAATTTTTGAAAAATTTTCCCACTTAAAAATTCTTCCCCTCTCCCCTAAATGTACACCGTACACCCCTCCC
>JAQIYK010000348.1:0-15157 GCA_034700465.1 Rotylenchus robustus
TCTTTAATATATTTTTTAATAATTAATATCAATTATATTTTATTATTATTTTTTGAATTAATCGAATTAAATGTTCCGATTATTTTATCAAAAATGAACCAACGAATGTGCAAATTGAGCGAAAATTGGATCAAATTAATTTTTTTTATTTCTATAAATTGTCTTCTTCCTCCAAACAACGATGTTTTAACTTTTAACAACATACATCCCATTTTTGATTGAAATTGATTGTATTATTGGTATTGATCATTACTAATCGATAAATTGAGAAAAATTATCAATTTTTTAACTAAAATTTGGATTTTTAGGTAAAAAATTTCAAAATTCGGGCAAAAATTTTTAAAAATTTTCTAAAATTTTGGAATCGGATTTTGGGTATATCGCCCCCCAGCCCCCTCGTGGGGGCTGGGGTAGTTGAGTTTTTTGGAATTTGTTTGAGAAATTTTTTTTATCAATTTTTTCGAAAAATTGCGAAAAATTGGATTAATCGAATTCTCAATATTCAAATCCGTCCTTTCTGACAATCGAATGTCATTAACTCCCGAGAACCTTGAAAAGTATCTGATTTGCGTTTATAATTCCAAAAACGATCTCTGAATAGATTTTCAATAGTGCTCATTTGCTCATTTTTGTATATAAAGAAACAACAAATTATTTTGCTTATTTTCGTGCCTATTTTCGGGTTTTTGGGCATATTTTAGGCGCCTATTTTGCCATTTCTATTTGCCTAACTATCTCAGCCCTAATCATTAATAATTGAAATAAAATAAAAAAATAAAATAAAATTGACCGATGTTTTTTGTTGTTGTTGTTGAATTATTATCAAATTACAATAACAAAATTTTTGTCTAAATTTAATTAAAATTAAGTAAAATCAGTTTTTTTAATTCCATAAATTCTTGGCAATAAATTAAATATATTTTTAAAATAAATCAATTTAACATTCGATCAATGTTATTGAAAAAATCTATAAAAAATTGCAAAAAATAGCATTTGTTTAAAAAACCAAGTAGGGTATACAGAAAACCTACAAATTTATACAATATCGAATAAAAAATAAAAAATTACAAAATATTTTGTTTTTAAACTTGAAATTGAAAAAAAATAAAAAATCGAAAATGATAAATTTGAAATGTCGTAAATTCAACATACGAAAAATCAAACTTTTTGTTGATTTGGTTAGGCATGTTCGGCCACAATTTGAGTTATCACCTAGCACCGTCTTAAATTAACAATTTTTGGAGTTTAACAAATTTTGGTGCTAGTAGCAAATCTAGTGGATGAGGAGGAGGACGAGGAGGCAAATTTGGAGGAAATTTTGCAAAAAATGATGAGGAAAAAGGCCACAAAAAGGGCTTTGAGAAAGCCGGGGGCTCAAAATGGAATTGGAAGTCAAAAAACGGGGATGTGCAAGACCATGGCCATGGAAGAAAGAACGCGAATCTGATGAGTTTAGCGATCAGATCACGGGAAGCAATGTGAAGACCAACTATTTCAGCGAGGAAATGTCGTTTTCGGAGAGTTTTGAGGAGGAGGAAGAGATCGATGGAGGAGCAGTGACAAAATCGAAAAAGAAGTCGAAATCGAAGCCGAAATTGATCCAATTTCGCAGAAAATGAGGAACAACATGAAAAATTGAATTTATTGTTACCTTAATTTTTTGATCTAATTTTCAATTGTATTTTAACCAAATTTTAACACAAAAAATTCAAGTATATAGGTATATACTATATACTCTATTCATGCAGAAAATGGAATAAATATTAATGAATAATCATATTCAGAGTATTTCGCTTATCCATAAGTGATGCACTAAAACTGCAATAATAATTAAATCATTCGATGACAAATAAAAAAAATCAGATTTTTGTTCATATAATTCTAATTTTTTGAAAAATCAGGCACTAATAGCAAGTAGGACTCTAATCAACTTTTTTTCAACTTTTTTTTTCATCATAAATCACAAAAAAAACACTAAAAAAACTTATTTTTACAAAAAAAATATTAAAATTTTCATTTTTTTCAATTTTTTTGAAAAAAGTGCAAAAAGGGTCCCCCTATGGTTATGCAATTTTATATAAAAAAAATTTTCGCAAAATTTTGTGTAATAATAAGTTTTTTAATGTTTTTTAGTGGTTTATTGATAAAAAGAGAAAAAAATTGAAAATAAATTCGAAAAAAGTTGATTAGAGACCTACTTGCTACTAGTTAAAAAATCGGAAAGTTGAGATAAAAAAAATTTGTTTGAAAAGTGTTCAGAATTGGGTGCTCTTTCAGATGGCTTTTACAAAAAAAAAAAAACTAAACTTTTTTTTGTTTAAAGTCTAAATTTCCGATTTTAATGCTGGTCTTAATGATTTGTGTTCTGATTCTTTTTTTTGATGTGAGACCAAACTTCAAACATTTCTACGTGTTTTTTAATGAAAATGCTAGGCAATTTTCTGTTTCCATTCTTTTTTTTGTCCTGATCCGTGTTTTTGATTCCATCCTTTTTTCGGGGCTGTATTTTTCTGTATAAACAACAATCCCCTAATTTGTAAAAAAACACTCCCCTAATTTGATTTGTAAAGAATAAATCCCCACTCCCCATTACTGCCTATGTATTTCCCATTATTCCACTATCATCCCCATTTTTGCACACATATTTTTTGTCCTCATCAGCTTCTTGTTCTTTGTCACCGATAGAGGCAGAGGAACTAGCATAAGGTGTACACGCTTCGCTTGCTTGGGCGAGTTGATCCATTTGGGGAGAGATGATTTGGGAGTGGGGGGGGTGAAGATGATTTTCGGTGATTTGGGAGTTGATTTTTTCCTATATTAGGCTAATTCGCCACCAACAGTTCCTCCAGTCGAGGAGCTCCAACATAAAATGATCGAGGAGACGTGTTTCTCCAGTCCCCTTCCAAACATAATTGTTGTATTGTAATATTCCTTCCATATTCGTCCATCTCCCCCAAAAAAGGTAATAACTAATAAATAAAAATTGTATAAAATGAGCATTAATTTATTATATAAAAATTCAAAAAAATAACATTTATTTATTTTTCTTTACTCGGTATTTCTATACTATCATATCTCAATCCCTCAAAAAAAATTTCTATAGTTTGAGTCTTAAGCTTAATTCCAAAAAATATCCCATCTTTTTTAGTATTTGGATTTTGGAGTAGGGTTGGGTCCCGAGTTCCGACGCCCCGCCTCCCCCAAACTCTTGGTTTTTGGAAAACTCCCTCAAAATTCCATCACCGGTCATTTTTGGTATTCTCATTTTTGGTTCCAGAATACAGAAATCCCGAATTTTTAGAGTTTCTTTATAAATGGATGTTGATTAAAAATTGCTTGAAAATATAAAAAAAAAAATTAAAAAATAAATTGTAAAAAATATTAAAAATATATGGCGAATAAAAAACCATAATGTTGTCACCTTAATGAGAAATCCCTCTACCGAATCTACCAACTGGATTCCAAATTTACCAGAAACAATACTTTCCACTCAACGAATTTACTCAATTTTAGTATCAAAAATTCGGGAAAAATTCAGAAAAAAATGCGAAAAACGGATTGACCAAAAGAAAGTTATGGTCAATTTTTATCTAAATCCAATTTCTTTTTTTCCGGCTGAAATTTGGTAATGAAAAAGAATTTTGGCACTAGTTACAACTTGCAAGTAACCCTATAATCAACTTTTTTTGAATTTTTTTCAAATTTTTTTTCATCATTAAACCACAAAAAACACTTAAAAATTATTTTTACAAAAAAAATATTATTTTTTTTTCAAAATTAAATTTAAAAAAAAACAAAAGCTCCCATTATTTTATTTTTTCGGAAAATTTTGTTTAAAAATAAGTTTTTAATTGTTTTTTTGTGGGTTTAATGATGAAAAAACGAAGAAAAAAAATTACAAAAAATTCGAAAAAAGTTGATATATAGCGTAAAAATTGTGAGCTTTTTCAGTTTTATTGGCGCTTTTTGGTTAATAGCCTCGTGAATACGTCGTGGATCGTGGACCAACAGGAGGAGAGGATGATTAAAACCGGCCCCAGTTCATGGGCATGCCAACCCTGTGAAAAACAAGACCCCGAAAATCGCGATTTCTGGGAAGGGATACAACTTTAATCTGGTTTATTTTACCATTTTTAATTTTGAGTTGTTTTTTTTTGAAATTTGACAAATTATTGGACTTATTCTTTAAATTATGGTTGAACCCCAGTCCCCGCTCACTTTTTTAAAACAATAAATTCCAATAATTTTTATTTTATACAACAGATGGAGCTAAAATATTTGTTCTTTCCTAATTTATTATTTTTCCTTCCAATCGTCAATTACAAAGCATTTGCTGCTCATCAACAGCAGGAGGATCTATTCAGTGGTAAAAATTTATTGTTAAAATATTTAAAATAGGGTATTTGGCGGGAGGATATCCCGGGGGTCGAGGGGATCCCAATCAGGGCTGAGATCGGGCCGACTTTTTCCGGCCCCGCTCAACCCGATTTTGGCCGAAAATTTTTCGGCCCGACCCGCTCCGCTTCATGGTGAGCCCGGCCCGCCCGGGCCGGCCCGATTTTTTTAATTTTAACAAAAAAAATTGTGTGCCCAATCAATAATTAATGGAATTTTTTGTTAAATTTCAACTTTTATGATATAAACGAGTTAAAAAGTATTGTAATTTATTTAACAATTATATAGCACTGTGAAAAATTTAGAAGTTTTAGAGTTTTTGGTTAAAAAAGTCGTTCCAATGAATTCTCAACTTTTTCCTTCCCTTTTTTTCAATTTTCCTTATTTTTTTCAAGATGGGGTTATGTCATTCTTTCACGTTAATCAGCAAATATCATTTCACCGTTTTCTGTTTGTTTTTGCAGACTTAGAGATTGCGGCGTTGAAGAGTACGGCCCAATGGGGCGGAAGCTTTTGGTCCAGCAATGGTGAGGTGATGCTGTACAACCAATGGGTGAACATTGGGAAGGCGAAGGAAAAGTTGGGGCCCGAAACCGTGCAACTGTTTGCAAATGCCGTGCAAAGATTGGAGCACAAATTGGCGGCATTTTTGGGCGAGCACAGCGAAGTGTACAGCGTGATGATCACTAATCCCGCCGGTGACGGTACAATCAAATTGATGGAGGATGAATTGGGAGCAGCAAGGGCAACCAGCAACAGTTCCGCAACTGCTACAAATTGTTGCGGAACAACGGAGCACAACAAGGTCTGCTGCAGGGATATGGTGATTCTCGCCAAGGTTGGGGATGGCCTGCTTTAGAGCGCCTAGCCCAGGCCGGCCGGGTAGGCCCGATAAAAAATTACATTTTTTATAAAAAAAATTATCAAAATATTTTTCTTCAAAATTTTCAACATTTAAACATAATTTTTACTGTTTCTAATCACTGGATACAATTTATAAAAATTGAAAAGATGAAAAAAGCGAAAATTTTCTAAAAAAATATAAATCGGAGAAAAATTTGAAAAAATATTACCAAAAATTTTCACTCCAGGCCTATCCGGGCCGGATCCACCCCTTAATAATATATAGTCAAAATTTACGTTGAAAAAATAAGTTTTAAAAGTTGCCGGGAAAATGCCGAATTTTTGTCTCTAAAATGCCACGAAAATTCCAGGTTTTTGAGTCCGCATGCCTAATTTTATGTGTTTTGGAAACAACCACCCTGATTATCCCCCCCCCCGAAGCCTGGGATTTTACTGTCCCCGATTACCGGGTATACAAAAACCCGGGCCCCACATCCCCAGAAAACGCGATTTCGGGGACGGGGCTCATCCCTAACTCTATCACTTCAGCCCCAGCAGCAAGAGAAGGAGATGGTGTCCAAATTGGAAGAGTTGCTCCTCCGCTTCCCGCTGCACGCTTTCGTGATTGAATGCAAAAAGTTCATTGCAGCACTGATGTCCGAGGAGGGCGAAGGCTCTTGGCTGGACATTTTCAGTTTCATGTCCTCCGCGAAACGCTATCAACCCCTGTGGATGGTGTATTGGTTGTCCACCCAACAGGTGCCACCAATTTGATGATTTATTTCTTCCATAAAAATAACGAAATATCCAAAAGTTCGGTTACTATTTAGTTTTTACCAAAAAAAAAAGATAAAAATTACATTAATCGTAAGTTAAAACATTTGAAAAATGCAATTGCAAAAATAGTTCTGTGACAAATTTAAATTTCGAAAAGTAAGCTTGCAGGTAAAAACAAGCATTTCATGTTGAATTTTTTATTGATGTAAATTTGGGCTTTATTCTTTCTCTCTCTCTGACCCCGGCTTTTTCCAAGGTCATTTTTTCTGAAAACACGTTTTTCAGAGACAAAGGCCTTACCTAGTATTTTTGTTTATATTATTGGTTTTTCTTCAAATTTTACCCAAAAATAATTCCGCAGAGTGCCAAATTGGACGAGCTGACCAAAGCGCAAATTCTGTTGGAGCATCTTCACAATCTGCCTCTTGCTGTCCCCGAAGAGGCGAAACAGCAGCACAGAAACACATACAGTAACGTGATCGTTGGAGGCGCGGGTCCCGCTGGAATGTACACGGGACTCAAACTGTTCATGGCTGGATCCAAGGTACCCAACGGGAACGGGGATGGGGATATCCCCTCGAACTCCAATTTTTTCGAATTTATCCCTACCCCCCTCCCACGAAACCCCACCCCGCGCAAAGATGATTATAATAAATAATTTCACCAATTGAGGTGACAATGTTGCACGACAGGCCACCGGTGTTTGTGCGTAACCAACTCTTCGACATGGACCCGAAGTGGTTGTGCCAGCTCAGATTTGTGCTGGGCACCAAATTTCACACACTGTTCAGCCAACTGGCCACAATTGACTGGTTAAATCGAAGTTTGGTGAACGCCAAACATCTGGAAGCGATATTGAATGAGTGGATGCTGGACCTGATCAGTTTTGTTGAGGAATGGACTGGAAGAGATTCTGGAAGGTTTGTCTCCCCGGGCCGGGGATATCACACCGAACTCCGGTTTTTTGAAAATATCCCCTTCGAATCCCCCGGAAAAATCGGAATCTCGAATCCCGACCCTATACCCGAAAAAATCATGGAGTTCCATGAGATTGGCGGGAGAACACGTAGTGAGTCACTACGTTTTTGATTATCGTTTATCGTATTTTGGAAAAATACGATAATTATCCTGTTTTTTTGGGACGATATCCATCCCAGAGGTCTGTTCCTAACTCTGTCAATAAAAATTTTTACGGTAAGGTTGCAACTGTTTTATGAAGCTTCCTTAACGGAGATTCAATTTCCAACGATGGAACGGCCAAGATTTGTGGCTCTTGTCCAACGCACTTCAACCTATGCGCCACCAACAGTAACTAACAGCTGCTCCAACTCGACGGATCAAAAAGTTGATGAGATGATGAAAAATAATAACAATAGCAACAATAATAATTATAATAATTCATCGTTGAAAAACAAAAAATGGACAATGGAGTTCGATGTGCTGATTTGTGCGGGCGGACCACGCGATGGAATTCGTGACAAATATTTGGGTAAAAAAATGCAAAGAAAAATCATAAAGGAAAAAGATCGATGGGAGTGACAGGGATGGTCCTTATCCCCGGTAGAACGGGAAATATTCCCACCCTTCTAACCCTTTTTTCTAAAAAAAATCCCCTCTCGAAATCATCCGGACGGGTACTCTGATCCCTGTTTTTCTCAGCCTCGAAAAAAGGGGGTTTCGGGAACGAGGTGAAACCGCAAATTTTATTTTCCTGGGAAAACGGGCATTTGGATGACTTTTGATATTTTTAAATGCCAAAATTTTTGGAGAAAATTGCCCATTTTTTGTCCAAAAATGCAAATTCTTCTTACTTTTTAAAAGAAAAATTTCTGTTCCTTCGTCCGGTTCATAAAAAAGTGTAAAAAGAATCATTATGTTTTTTAGAAATTTTTGAAAAAAAAACAAATTCACTTCATGAAACCAGGGGACATAATAGTTTTAGTTCGCTTTCATTTCTGAGTCAACCAGTAATAAATGAATCTCCCCCGAAAATAGAGAGAATTTTTACTAAACTTCTAAATTCTAAACTGATTTTGAGAGAAAAACGGTACCAAATGATTTTCCGGAAAATTAGTGTAAACTTACATCGAAATTGAGGATTCCCTCGAAACCGGGATTTAACTCATAGTCGATATCAGAGAATTTTTTACAATCCCATTTTTGACGAATTTTTCACAATACTTTTTTTTCTTTAATTTTCTTCAATTTTTTGATACTGAAATTTATATTAATAGAAGGCCAACATTTCACTCTAATTTCCGGGTAAATTTACCGAGAGGTTTACGCCAAAATTGGGGTATATTCATTTGTTACACAAGTCGAGAGCTACCTCCGATTTCGAGTTAATTTTCCCTCGAAATCGAGTTAAATTTGATAGGAGTGCAGCAGAGCGTTTTTTCCAAAAAATGTCATTTTTACAATTTCAGGTATGCCAAAACCGTTAACCGAAGAGAAATACTTCGGAACGGGAGTGTTGGTGAAGGGGACACCGGGACAGCAGATATTGACAGACCTTCGGAACAAAATTTCCATACAAAGCCGGGAGGATCAGCTAATGTTGCTGTATTTGTTGAGACAGCAAATGTTTGAGCAATTTGTTGAGGAAACAAATAACAGCTATTGTTTGCCCGCCGGCGGAAGAAAGGCAACCGACAAAAAATTAAGCAAAAAATAGGTATATATGTCGCAAGCGATATGAATTTTTAACTGTTTTAAAATCGGTTAACCGATATGAACCGAAGTGTCGCGGTTAACTAAATGTTCTCGGTTCATCGGTTCATATCGGTTAACCCATTTCAAATCGGTTAAAAATTCATATCGGTTGCAACATATATAATCGGCGCATTGCATATCGTAACTGACATTTTTGCTATTTTCTTTTGAAGCGAAAATATTCATAACAAAAATAAATGATAATAAAACGAAACTAGAAATTAAGCAAAATTAATACCATTTTGTTCGCCTTGACGAGAGACTTTCGATTGATATCAAACTTAATAAGGGGTAACCCTTAGAAACTTACGAAAAACAGACAGAAAAATATACATATGTATGCATATGTATGTATAATTATACAGTATACCTTTATGAATAAGTATATTTTTTGTATAAGTATTTTTTAAATTTGAATTTTTTAGCTGAACCAATCCAAGTTTGGTACCAATCGAAAGCTCTCGTCAAAGGCATTCAAGCTGACATAAAGGACAAAGCTTGCCGTGCTTGCTTTTTACACCTATTTTAATTCATTTTTGTCGTTTTCGCTTCGAAATTAAATAGAAAAAATTTCAAAGACGATATAAAATGTGCCGATCATATGTTGCACCCGTTTTAGATAAAAATCGGGCAAACATTGCCAAACTTGGATGTTTTAGGCAAAAACAATGAATGTGATGGAATGTTTAGCCTATTTCTGTTTGCAAAAAACAGACCATTATGATGCTTGGAACATCATCAAAACATGCTTCAAACATTTTTCATAATGTTTTTTTTATTGTTTTGGATATTCGGATCATGTTCTGATTTTTTGTAAACATATTGGAAATAGATAATAATCATCACATTCATCGTTTTTGCCTAAAACATGGGTTTGACAAATGTTTGACTAATGTTGCATCTAAAACGGGTTGATTATCTGGAATGGGTCCAACATATGTTTTACAAAATTATTTTTAAATTAAAATTATAAAAATTAAAATATAAATAGTTTAGAAATATGCCAAACTAATAACCGTACTCCTCTTCATTCAAGTCTTGAGTTTTCCCGAACAGCACGAAATTCGTATCGCTGAAAACAATTGGAGCATGAACTTGATGATGGTATGTATTTCTGGAAGAAAAGTGCAAATCGCGTTCGATTTAAAGCTGCAAAAAAGACTAAAAATTTTTGAATTTTCTGATTTTTTCATACTAAAAGCACCGAATTGGTTGCTGAGGTTCAAAAAACGACGCATTTCATTTATGCAATTTTTTTAACAATTCCCCAAAAATTTAATGAAATTTTTTAAAAATTAAAATTTTTTCCATTCTTAGGTGCCTTGTCCTTTCAATTATTCCGCATTCGCATTCCGCATCCTCCCACTAAATAGGGCCGGGCAACTAGAATTTCCATTTTCCGCTAAAATTTAACTAACAATAAGTTTTAACCCATCACCCTATTTTTTCGGAAAAACATACTGAAAACCCCCCGTAATTCTTTTCCGAAAAATCCCCCGGAAGCCTTCTGATTTTCGGCCTTCCTCCCCGTCCCCGGGCATTCTGACCCCGGCTTTTCCCCCGACCCCGAAAACGCGTTTTTTCGGTGACGGGGCCCAACCCTAAATTGAACCCATCCATTCCCTTAAAAGGTTACACCTCCGATACTGCAAGAATTGGTTGGCGAGGTGGAGCAAATGATGAGAAATTTGACAGAACAGCAGCAGGACAAGAAAAAGCATTGTTTTGACTTCAGGTACGTACAACGGGAGCCTCAGCATCTCTTTTTCTGGGTTCTTGGCGGAGGGGGAGTCCCGGTAAAGAATTGGATTCGTCACTGATGACAGGGAAAATAGAGAAAAAATTTAGGCAAAAATATTTTTAATTTGAATTTTTTCACCAAAAATAGCCTTTTCTAAATTAGTTTGTAATGAAACAATAAAGGTGAACTCTTTTTTTTGCAATTTTTACAAAAAATTGCAAAATATGTTTAAATTTTTATCATTGCATTTTTCGACCCCGTCCCCGTAATATCCGCCTGCCCTTTGGACTTAAAAAAAATTTCAGAACTACATAATTGTCCCTAAAATCAAATCTCGGCGATTTTCAATTATAATCAATTCCGGTTTTTGGGCCAATCCTCTAAATTCTCAATTTTTGGTATCGAAGGTGAATCTAGATAGTAACTTGATCTCTGTTTTTTGATTTCAGAAAACGATTTGAGAGAAAATGGTTCGCCGTGTGGTTTTACTTCGCCCTGTTCAAGCATCGGCCCGATTTGGTTGGCAACATCAGGATTAACATTGACCAGCGCGGTGGAAATGGCAAATTCGATGCCGGCCAACTGAACCTCGACCCCTTCCCCCACAACAGTGTTATCTTTCCAATAACAATTCGGGGGCTCGAAAGAGGCGTTCAAAAGTACGCCAATCCGTTCAACGCCAATAATTCATCGGCATCTTCACTGCTCGTTGTGGCTGTCGGAGACGCGTTGGCCAGCACCCATTTCTTCACTGGCAGTGGGCTGAGCACAGGCAATTGGGCCATAACGGGGCCCAACTAGGGTTGGATCCTGTCCCAGGGTCGGGTATTGGTTTTTCCCCGGAGACGGGCACGAACCCCGGTTTTTTGGAATCCTCCTTCTCTCGCAACCCCCGCCAAAATTTGAAACCCGAATCTCCGTCCCTGTACCCGAAAACTCGGGGTTCCCCGGGGTGCCAAAATTTTGACAAAACCAAAACAAACATTTCTCTGAGAATCGGAATTTTTTGAAATTTTTGACTAAAATTTTCAAAATTTTAAAGAAAATTATACATTTTTTGTCCTGGAATGCTTATTCTTCCCGCCCAAATTTTGCTTGCCATACTAATCCCCCCACCGGGGGGATGAGTAGGGCCGATCCCCGTCCCCATCCCCCGGGAAAATCCGACCGCGAAAAACGCGATTTCGAGGACGGAGTCGAACGCTAGTTGAGAATGATAGAAAATTCTTTTAAAATTACCTTTTAAAAAATTAAAAAGGTTTTTGTTTAAAATTTCACTTAATATATACTATTTTTTCTTTTTTTTAAATTGATCTAATCTAAAAAATCAGATACTGTATTTCCACTAAAAAAGCTCAACCATCGGCGGAATAGCTCACTGTCTGGTAGCCATTGTGTAGCCGAAAATTTTAAATTTTGAAATTAGCGAAGAAATTTGAATCGAATTTCAAAAAAAAACATTTGGAGAATCGGAGAATCAACAACCAAGTGTTTTTCCAACAATGATCACAATTATAAAAAATATCATAACAAAAAGTTAGTTATCACCTATCAGTTAGATAATTCGTAAACAATTAGCACATTTTAAAAAGTAATATATTAGAAAATATGGATGGACACCGTCCCCGAACCGATCCCCACGAACACGGGTATTTTTGTCCACGACCCTGAACTCCGAAAATTAAAAAAATGACCTCCGAGGACGGGATTCGGCCAAAATCCCTCGGGAATCCACGAATGATTTTAAAGGTCTTAAAAATGCACAAAACGCCTAAATTTAAAAAAAATTGAAAAATTTGATTTTATTTTTTTAAATTTGTTAAGCCAGAGCCGGCATTGAACACATGAGTGCGGTGATGCGGAATTGGCATGGCAATAAAATTGCAGAGGAAGAAGTGATGATCAATGAAATTGCAAATAAACTGGAAAAAGTTAGGGACAAGGTGCTTGACACATCGAGTAGATTTGTGAAGAAACTCACGACACGAATATAAGCGGGATGAATTTTTGTTTATCCTTTTTTTGCGATTTTTTGTTTCTCGTGATTGTCGAAGTTATATATTAGTTTGTTAAACAATTAAAAAATTTATCAGTTTATCAATATTAAAAATATAAAAATAAAAAATACCAATTCTGATTAAGTTTTTTTAAAATTATTAAAAACACATTTTAAGAACTTCCGATTATAATTGAACCTTTCTAGGTTTTATTTAATTTGATTTTCTATTTCGAATTTTAAAAAGTTTGATTTTCGGTTTATTTTTCAAAAAAATGTCGAAAAATTAAAAATTCATTCAAAAACACACATTCATCCTTTTTTCCTGATTTTTTTTGACATTGTGGTAGGTTAAACATATTTTGCCTGACAGGCAAATAGGCGGAAACTAAGGTTGGTTGCATTATCCAAAAAATAGTTATTTATTTATTTTTAATTTTTGCAAGAATAACTCATAGATTACAAAATCACTGAAAATTAAAATTATATTTTTAATTTTTTTTCTTCCTATTTTTCATAGATAATCAACAATAATCATCATGGGAAGGATAGTGTATAAGGAGGTGATTTTTATTGTGGATATCACGTGAACTTCTGAAGAAATCACAACAACAAAATATAGAGAATCATATGAGCACATCAGATAATATCCATCAGTTTTCTCAATACTGAAAATATTGGCATATATTTTAGATGCAAATATATCCGGCGAATTTCCTCCATTTTTAATATTTCTGATAATAATAACATAATATTATATAATTATATAAAATATACATCGATTATCGATTTGACAATAATATGTGTTTTTTGAGAGAAAACGAATGAAAAAATGGAAAATGGTGGAATTTCCGGTCCATTTCCGGTCTAATTTTCTCCAAAAATCTCCGAATATTCCACATCAGAATCAGCCCTTTATAAAGCAATGACAAAATGGTGTTGGACAAGACTTTCATTCCTCAAAAATCATAGAGAATTCCTCCGAATCCCAACAAATTTTCATTCAACAAAAAAAATGGCCAGCTTCTTTTTCAACCTATGCATCTTGTCCACTATTTGCTTCACGGTGCTGATTGGATCGCCAACGAAGAAAGGTATATTTTTGGACAATTTTTGGCGCTTTTTAATAAATTTCAATGATATTGATCGAATTGGTGGCTATATTTTTTGCAAACACCATAATCGTATCGTAAAATTGAAAAAACTCGGTCCCAATAAAATTGTTGAGTTTTGCAAAAAAATAAAATATAAGATTTCAAAGAATAAAATATTATTGTAAATGAATAGAAACCATGCTTTGGAACTTTGGATTCAATTTTGGTGACCATCAAAATGAAAAATACCAAATTGAAACATATTTTAGCTGATGCAGTGGGCAAACATGAAGTTGGAGCTGCAGGTTTGAAGGATTGCTGCGAAAACTGTGCCTGCGGAAAAGACTGCATTTGTGGTAAACAAAAAAATATTTCAACAAATCCATAATAAAATAATGAATAATATAAATTAATATAATTTTAATAATCTAACCTAATACCTTCTACAATACCCTCTAAAAGTCAAGACACCCATCTTTACCCTCTCTACCCTCTCTCTATATAATTCTTTCTTCTAATACCCTTTTCAATATAATTTTTCTGTGGAATCCATTATTTGCAATTTGCATATCCATTATTTTTTGAATCCATTATTATTATTATTTGGATTCAATGAAAAATATTAATTTGAGTTTTTCAGCTGATGATGAACATGCTGCCCAAGAACATGAAGTTGATTCAAAGCAGTGCTGCGAAAGCTGCGCCTCTGGGAAAAAATGCATTTGTGGTTGGTTGTTGGAGTGATACATAGGAAATAATTGAACAGAAACAAAATCAAAAAAAAACACATAAAATTTGGATTTACCGATATATATTTATTTTAGAAGACGAATATGCAAAGGTTGGAGAACTTGAACATTCGGAAGCTGGTGTTGGACAACATGAACACAGAGTTTGAGCAGTTCACCATACTTCGAATTAGAAGTCTCATTGCGGAAAAACTGTGTTTAGTCAGAATAATATTTTCTCGGGTAGGATCGACAATTTATTTGGTGTATTAGGTATTCTTTTTTTCCTTTTTTTCATTTGATGAAATTATTTTTTTTAATCTAGTTGATCAATAATTTTCCAATGTAACGTTTGCAGCGTATTATCTAAAATCGATTTGTTTAGCTTTCGATAAATTATTTCATTTTATTAAAAAATAAAATATATTAGAAACTAAATAGAAATAAATAAAAAATAAAGTTCGATCAAATCGAAAAAATTGGGCTACGACGTATCCAGATCAAGATCGGGTGAAGTTTTGCTTAACTTTTCGCATTTTGCGCGCGTTCGAGTTTCGTTTTGATTTCGCGTTTAGCACAAAATCTGAATTTCACCCGTCCCTGGTCCAGATCAATATATTTTGTAGAGAAATATTTCAATTTTTAAACTTTTTCCAATTTATGTATTAATTCATTTTTTGGTTAAATTTTTGGCAATCAATTAAAAAAATAGATGAAAATTTGGCTCAAATCAATACCAGATTAACTGATCAGTGATCACATCAATAATAAATTAGATTATTTGATGATATTATATATTATCCACTAGCCGGGGAAAAATAGGTATTTTAATGGGGGAGGTAGTTGAGTTTGAAACGACCGAATCCAATGA
>JAQIYK010000349.1:0-15156 GCA_034700465.1 Rotylenchus robustus
CATAAGTCATGTAAAACTTAGGGGGAAATGTTCGGATCATGTTTTGGCCATGTTCCAAACATTCAAATGTTCTGATTTTTGGCCTTAAATACAAACAGGCTGGAGAATCTATTCCGATAATTGGTTTGACCAAAAAACCGGTTTTTGAACCCATGTTTGGCTTTTTTAACGCCCTATGTGGCGGTTTTTTTTAAACGCCCTAGCACCGAAAAGTTAGGTTAAGGGCATTTTCGGTGGATTACGGTAGTTGAAGAGTGAGGTTTGCAGAAGGTAGAGTGGTAAATTACTGAAATACTAAAATTTGCACCGAAAATTTCCTTCATAAGCTGGCTTTTAGTCGCCCTGATTTTGATTATTTATTTTTTTACAAAATTCAAGTCAAAGTCCTTTATTTTTGAAGTCGATGGTTGCTCAGAATAAAGGTCCGAATGCGATCTATTTGGAAGTGAGCGGAATGGAAGCGCAGGTTGAAATTTAGGGGGAAAATCAAAAAAATTAAATTAAAATATAAAACAAAGTTCAGTTTTTAACGCAGCAAAACATTTGTAATTGCAAATTGGTAGCAGGTGGGTTTTGTTTTCAGGACAGATCGCCAAAAAATTGAAATTCAGTGGAAAATTAAATGGACCCAACTGAATGGAATACGTGCCGGTCGTGTGTAACTTGCATATTCTACTCAAATTGTGAACACATTTAATATTAATAACATAAGACATTCGTTTCGAAACTTTTCATTTTGAAAATGGGAAAAAGAAAGCATAGAAAATGAGAGAGTGTGTGAGAAAGGTACTGTACTGAAATAAGAGAGTGTGCGAGTAAAAGGTACGGTACTGTGCAACAACAATCAAAGTGTGCTCCGCATCATTTGGGTTTGGTTGTTGCCATTCATTGCCATCCTCCGCCGGTCGTACTTTTGATGGAACAGGCGCAGTCTGTGGTGGTTGTGGTGGTGTTGCGGGGAGTGTACTGCTCCGTCTCCGTCTCCGTCTCCGCCTCCTCGCCCCTCAGCGTGCCCATCCCCACCAGCCGCGCGAGGCGCCGCTGGCGCCGTACGGTTGTTGGCCGCCGGGTGCTGCAAAAGGTTGGCGATAATTGAAGGCACCGCCGGACGCGCCTCCCCGCGCACCGACGCCAGGAAATCCGCCGCCGCCGACAGCAGCAAATTGTCCGCCTCCTGACAAATAAATACAGTCAATTCGAGAATTTGGTCTTTAGCAATTGAATTTGATCGAGATTTATTGAAAAAAGGTCTGGTTTTAGCTCACATTTCGGCTCCAAAACTACCGGATTGGAGCAAGATCTGTAAATTTATCTGGGGCTAAAATCAAAATTGGTTGGAACCAGAGTCTGAGCCGAAAATTCCGATTTTTCCAACACTGCTTGCCCGAGCTCGGAAACTCTCATTAAATTTTTGAGAAATTCACAGCTTCGATGGAGCAAAAGTATTTATTGGTTATTTTTAAAAATTAACAACTAAATAAATTAAATATCAATCTTCTTTTCATTTTTCTGTGTTCATTAAACATTAAACTTGCCCTGGTATCCTGAGAAGCCAAAACCTGCAGCGCTTGGGAAACCGCCACCGCCGCTGCCGCGTTGGGCGCCGACTGCGCCTGTGAATGGTTGGACGCCGCCGGCGAAGGAACGGAGGAAGCGCGGGGCGGAGATGGGCGGGACGGAGGGCGGGGGCGGCGGGGGGCTGCCAACAATTTTAGCCTGATCAACTAAATGAGGGTTGAACGGACCAAAAAACACTAAAAATTGGGTGAAAAACAAAGAAAATTCTAATCTTCCAACAAATTCATTTCTTTGCTATAGAAAAGTGTTAAAAATTACATTTTAAAAATTGGATCTCATTATAGCCCTCCCCTCCCTTTCTCCTCTCACCTCCGTGTTGTCCCTGCTGTTGTTCTTCGCCATGTTTCTGCTTGGGTTCTGTTCCGCCTCCGCCTTTAGGTGCTGGCGGGGGTGGACCTTTGGAGGTATGTCCTGCTGCTGACGGTGTCACTTCAGTGCCCGGAACACCGGTGCAAAGTTGGAGAAGGACGAGGAGAGTGGCGGAGAGTGAAAGGCATGGGAAAAGAGGGGACATTTTGTGGAAGGTTGGTTTATTGTGCTAAAGGAACTACAACAGACTTTTGAATGTAATTTTAAAAGTCCAAAAATAAGGTGATACGGTATTACAAGGATACCATTTTGACTCCGCTTCAAGGGGGAAAAATTAAAAAGGAGTGGGTAATTTTTCAACTCCCTTTGGTGGGAAAAACAAAGGTAAGGAAAATCTAAAGAAATTTGGTAAAATCGAGGATGAATCGAAAAAAGAAGGAAATTATCGAAAAATCGGAATGCAGCAAATTTGAAGACTTTCCGCATTTTTTGAAAAATTTTGAGTCTTCTTTGAATCCAATTTAATGATCCAACACTCCTTAAAGGGGTACGGTATTATATCACCTAGATTCTGAAATCCTAATCACACACACCAAATTAACCCATCAAAATTCATCCTAAACTTTACCTCTCCCAAAAATTCGTTTGCAATTTCTATTTTTGCTGATGGTATTGGTATATTTGGAATTTGGGAGTTGTGCAAGTTGCGGGATGAATGCGAGCACTTTGTACTCGTTGCTCGCCCACAATGCCCAACAAAAACCAGTTGGTGGTATTGTTGTTGCAAAAGGTTGGGGAACAAACATTGGAACAGACCATCATAATGGAGGTTGGGGAAAGGGGAGGGGGCGACTGAGTTGTGAGGATGAGGAGGAGGAGGAGAAGGGGAGGGGGAGGGGAGGGGTGATCCCTCCTTCACGAGGAGAACTTTGGTCACTCATCTGTTGGTGATCTGCTGCTGTTGGTGCTGATCCTGTTCCCATTCTATGGCCCACCATCCTCCCCAAGAACAAAAGAAAAGTGCACAAATAAAAGAATAGAAATGAATGAAAAATAAAAGAAAAAAACAAAAGACAAAACATATATTGTGCCGATTCGGAACAAAGCCATTTAGTCCAGAAAGAATTGTGACCCCAAAATGATAACACGGACATGTGTTCACCACCAACAAAAGGAAATGATTGGTAAATAGAATAAGGCAAACACCACAGACCACACTAACCACAACATACATATGATATATCAATAGTTGCTATTTGATTTTCGACATTTTGTGTTTAAATTATTCAATGGGTTCCACACTACTATTCATTTTCTAGTTCTTCCTTCAAGTTCACTTTCCCTCTCTTTTTTCCGCTTTTTTCGCTTCAATTTTGTCCGCCAATTTCGCCCGTTGCCCTTTTTGACCGTTGTCCCCCACCGGCCATACGGTATCGCTGCCATTCATCGTCGGAAGGTGGATCCTCTGAAAAATTTGGCCAATTTTTGGAAAAACCGCAGGGATTATAAATAGGTGCGTGGTGCTGTATTTTACCTGGCAAATGTGATGACCAAGGAATGTAGGCGGTTGGGTCAAATTGGGTTGGCAAAGTGGCGTCCCACTCCATCACATTCCTCCGTAAACGCCCTAAAAACAAAGGGTTTCGCTCCAAAACATAAAAAGATCTGAAAAATGGAATACGGTAGGCATCCTTGTCCACGCTCCGCCCACTGACTGTCAATGAGCTGGCACTATCCGGCGCACTCCAACTCCGGTCGCTTGAACTTGAACTGTCATCATCAGTACCGTACCTTTGGGACAATAAATGTCATACTGTACTTTTTTTCTCTGACCACACTATTTATCCACTCTCTTTTTCTCTGCAATCTCTCTTTTAATATTACCTCTCTTTCCTCGCATATTTCTCTAACAGTCTCTCCCTCCGTGCGTTCTCTCTCTGCACTTTAGGATCCATCTGTGTGTACTCATGCTGAAGCACAGCCAAATTGTGTGCTGTCAATTCCTAAAAATGAGCAAATTGTCAGATTTTTATTTCAATATCTTCCACCGGGAAAAATTTGTTGGAATTTTTAAGATCTGAAATGAACTCCGATCGAATATTCGCTTTAAAAAATGATTTATTTTTATTTATTTATATTGTTTTTATTGTAAATGCTTCAATCGAAACTGTCTTCATCAGTGTTTTTTTATATTTAATAGTATGTGTGACAATTTCCAATATCCTTTCTGGACAGAAAATTGGGAGCCTGGACCCTGGACTAGAGATACAATAAGAGAAAAAAGGTACGGTATGTACTATCAAAAAGCTAAATGTAATATTGGAAACAGCGATTGATGCAGACCTGGGGTTGTGTGGAGGAGGCCAAGGAAGTTGTGGGCTGTTGAACTGCTTGGAATTGTTGGGGTTGTCGTCGCCGGAAACGGACCCATCGGTCGGTGTCGCGCAACCGATGCAGCGAGTGACTGCGCCGACTCTGTCCCGTACCGTAACCACTTCGGCTGCCGCCAACCGACGACGACGAAGCGGCTGTTTGCCAGCCGCGACTTGTCGCGTTTCGACCGTCGGCGGAGGAAAGGGAGGAGGGCGCGACAAAAGGGGGCAATAGGAGGGAAGAATACAGTAGCCGGACAACAAGAGGCAGCGTACAGTAGGACGCTGGGGATGATGAAGATACTGTACCGACCGGCGGGAAGAGCCGACATCCGCCAATCAGCAAATTGAATAGAAATATTGGTGACATTACAGTAACCCTTTAGATAGTCCAATTAAGGTTTAACACTATTCAAGCCGTCCTTTCTACCCCCATAAAATCTTCAACATTATTATGCCGACTCGTCCAGCTTCATCACCCCCCAACAAAGACTACTCCGCCAAACGTCAACGCCTGGCTGATGGGATCCAACAACTCGACCTCACCAAAATACAACAATCCAACGACATTCCTCCATGGGCCAAGGCACTGATCCATTCAATGGGTGAGCTGCTGTCATTGGCGAGCGAGCTCATCATTGAACATCCGGACAAAGCACCATCAGACAACGATCAACAACAACGCACAATCATGATCACCAACTATCCCGAGTGTGATGCCCCCACGCCAGGGGACAGAGCATTTGCGGATCAGGGCGTCGTCCACAACATTCTGAGCCTGTGCGACTTGGACAGTGGCCTGCCAACACTCATTACTCGCGTCGGCAAGCCTTGCAAGGATCGCCCCCGCCCTATTCGTGTGGAGTTACCTTCGGTTGGTGCTGCTGTCCATGTGCTCAAGAACAGGCCGCGTCTTCGCGATGGACCATTCAACAAGGCCAGGATCAGCGCATTTATGACGCCTCAGGAACGCAGTGAGCGCTCAAGGTTGATTAAAGAATGCACAAGAAAGAGAGAGGCAACCAAATTGGACTATATCATTTATGCTAATAAAATTATCCTCCGTCATGACATTTCCTCTCGTAAATCCCAACCCAATGTTATTGCTTCCACCTCTGACTCCTCTGAACCGCCTTGGGCCCCATTACTCATTCAATTGACACAACAAGTTTCAAATATCATCAATAAATCCTGAAATTACCCATTACAATCTCCCCACCATTCATATCCTCATTATTTTTTCTCAACCTCCCCCTCCCTTTTTTTAAAGTTGTAGATGTGGTCCTCCATATATCCACTCCCATCTTCAACTCACAAATTACTTTAATTTGTGCCCCTCTTTTTCATAACTTTTTATACAACTTCAATTTATTACAATTTATATAATCATCAATTTATTACAATTACTACATATATAATGATCATCACATATTATCACATATTGTCACATTTCAGTGCTGCATTTAAGTGCAGCCTTTGTTGACAAGAAATAAAATACAAATACAAAAACCCAAAGGGCGAGTAGACACTTTTGTAGGGAGAGATGATGAAAAAGAGAGAGAATGAGAAGAAAATGACCGATGAAAGAGAGAAGAGAAAGAAACGTGCAGGGACTTGAAAGGAACATTTAGGGAAGATGTTATCCATCGCCAACAAATTCAACCGAAATAATCCAAACAAAAAATGCATTTGTGCATAATATTTTTGATAGGTACAGTCAGCTTTACCTTACAAGTTGCTGTAAGGAAAATTTCCGGTGCTCGGTATATTTCGAGTTGAATTTTACAATTTTTCTAAAATTACCTAGATATAAATACTCTTCGGTGTTTAAAATAATTCATTTTTATGTGTGCAGAAAAGTGTTTCTACTGTTTTTTTCAGTTACTTGTGATCTTGTCCTCCCTCGGGGCTGTTGATGTGTTTCAATGGTTTTCAATGTATTTATTTGTTATTTTGTAATTTTTAAACGAATTAATTAGTAAATTTGCTTTTCACTTCCCGCGCACAAATCAGTTCAAAACATCGGATAAATTCCTGGCACGAGGCACACCAAACTTCGTTCCCTGCGCATTTGCACTCTCCGCGCAACTCGCCGCGCACTCTCTCCCAATTCGAACATCCAATTTCATTGCGCAAAAGACAGTCAAACAAAAACGACGCCAATGTTTGATATTCGTTGGAAGAACCGATGGACTCTGAACGAATAATCGAACTCATCTTTCGATTTTGATTATTACTTTTTTTAAATTTCGTTCCAATATATCACCGTTGTGGGGTCGTCGCGACTCGACGACCAAATCCATCAGTTGCAACAATTTGTTTTTGTCCATCTTGCAATCTGACACCAACAACATCTGTAGACGGAAATGATTAGTTTTTAATAGATTAAAGTCTGTCAAGTTGGAATGAATATGATGTACCGTATTTCTCCGATATGCCCCGTGGGTTACTGTATTCACCTGACACTGCGTGTCGTACTCCTCCTCGTCCATCAGTTCGCGCACATCCGCGATCTCCGCCCGCGCATCATCCAATCGCCGCTCCATCAGCGCGACCAAATGATGCGCATTGAATGCATTGATCACGTTGTGGTTGATGGAAATGCTTTCTTCCTTAAAACAAAACATCGAATTTGAAAAATAAAACAAAAATGGATTATATTTGAAAATATTGACCAATTTTTTTGTGAATATTTTAAACGATTTTTTCTTGGAAGTGGTCACGATGAAAAAAGATTTTGCAGTTAATTTTTTGATAGAAGTCAGCTTACAATATTTAAGCTTCGAAAGGAGCAAAAATAAAAATAGGGATGGATTAGATGAAAATGTACCAAATTGTGGACCTGGTGCCACCATCCGGAAGGGACAAACACAATCTCGCCCGCTTCTTGCACAAATTGGAGCAGTTCGCCGGCTTCAAATTGCCCCTCGCACTCCCGGATGTCCTCCGCATACACTCCCTTCGCCTTGCGGGCCCGTTCCTCCGCGCCCGGCCTTAACATCCGCCAGTGCTTACGACCGCACACATTGGCCGACCAGGAGAAGGAGTTCAGCACGTCCGAGTGAAAAGGGGTCCTGCAAGTTTGGGATAGCCAATCCAGCATGAACATAATTTGGGAAATCCAATCCAACTTATTGGCATTATTCTTAAAATTCTCCAATTTTGGCAAAAGGGAAACAGTGTCTGAGTATCCGGCTGATCCACGATGAATATATAATATGTTTTGTAATGATTACCAACTGCCCTTCGTGCCAAAGTACACAAAACGGTAGTCGCCCCCAAAGGGACTTCGGTCGCCCGCCAATTCCTTCGTCCACTGCTCGTTGTTCACCCAGTCCGGGCACAGGAAGGCGGGCAAATCGTACACATCTTCGCCGGGGTGGGCACTAAAATTAAATTATTTCAAATCAAAAAATGGACCAAACAATATTTTTGAAAGTGCCAACCTTTGAAAGTGCCAATCCTTAAGATAAGCAATTTCGTCGCCAGATGATGAACAATATTTGTCAATGAACGAAGCGAACGACATTTGGGCGGGACAACAACCGTACTCGCCGACCAAAACTGGCACCTGATCAGAGCCTATTAAAAAAGCAAATAGAAAATCCAAAAATGGACAGACCAAAGTTCGCGCGGAGATAGTCCAAATCTGGCCGGCCCGTCCGCTGGTCAACCCATTGGCGAATGGCACTCCAATGGGCAGTGAACTTTGAGGAGAGAATGCAGGGAATGTTGGCGAGCGCGTGGCCAAACAAAAAGTCCAAATTTGCGATTTGGTCGATGCGACGAATTTCAGACGATGGCATTGAGACAAAATATTATTTCACGTTTACTTTATATTTTTACATATTTTCAAATACAGTATGAACATATTTTGTAAATCAAACAATTTTAAAAACTAATAAATAGTATCGGTTTTAAAATTTATCATAAATTATAATTCTTCAGAGGTGCGGACTGCGGACTAATTTATCACTTCATTCATATCAAAAATGTTCCAACGAAACAAACAGAACAACCGAATAAGACTTGGTCCAACCCTAGTTTTCAGCCATGGCTCCTTTTAGATTTCAATTTGCAGTTTGCACAAAAGTATAACGCCAATAAACGCCAATCTGCTGGGCAAGTCATGGCTCTACTGACAATTGATAAACAAAACAAAATATAACGAGAAATTAAAACAACTGAAAAGAAAGGATAATATATTGTGCATTTAATTAAAAAACAAAGAAACAATTATTCTATGATCACCCGACTAAAGAAATATTGCCTCTTTCACCCAATGGAAGAGCACGTTGCCGTGGTGCAACGAGTACTGCGCCTTCAGGCCATTCCGCGCTCGATCGTCAGCCACCGGTTCTTGCAAGCAAATTGGCGTGGGCAAAATGTACGCGGACGACTTGGAACTGCGTGTGTCCTGGCGCAGGTCAAGCTGTTCAATGTTCTCGGAGATGTCACAATCGACGGGATTACTGCTGCTGGAGGTCGTGCCATCACCAATCTCGAACCACAACAAAATGGCATCACAGCGGCCCTTTCGTGTGCAGAAAAATTGTGCCTCGTGCTTCAGCTTGGTCAGTTGGCTCAAGTCGGTATCCGCCTAAAATCAGAAAACCTTAAATTTACTAAATTGTAAACCTTTAAGAAAATTGTAACAAATTTGAACCTTATCGCTGAATTTCATTTGGAACAGTTCCACAGGATATGACAGAGGCTGAAAACGAAGAGTCCGGGTCTCCAATTCCGGGAAATGCGACACACGATATTCGTCCATCGGCGACAAGTCCACGCCACAATAAGTTTTCCGCTGAACCTCAGCTGTTGCCAAGAGTCTACTTTTAGAACTGAGCTCATCCGAACTGATCAAACATCCCTAAAAATGATTTATTTTTCTTCAAAACTATTTAAATTAATTTTAGTTAATTTTAACCTTTAATTTAATCAGATTGGGAATGAGTATAGTTCCAGGCGAACGAATGTGTAACTCAATTATCGAAGCACAATATTCATCCATCAAGATTCCTTGTGCCGAGAATGGCCAAAAAAGAATGGCACCTCCAGGCTTGCAAACAGCTACAACGGTTTTATTTCAGCAATTTTTTTAAATAAATATTTATGGTATTTTTTAAATGATTTTTAAATTCATTTTGTTTTGCTAATAATTTTATTCACTGGTTAATTAATAAATATATTTTACATAAAAACAAACCTTTGTCTAATCTAGTGGCACGCTCTCGACCAGTGTATCGAATTGCCGAATGCGCAGAAGCAATTCGGGGCCATTGATCAGTGCCAACACTGGCTGAAGTGGAATTGTCCAATGGGAGCAACAGATCGGTGCAGTCCAGCACTTGCGCTAACGGTTGACGTGAGCGAATTGAACGCTCAAAAAAGTGGCGGATGGCCGGGTCGTGCATGGCAAGCAGGTCAAGCGCAGCCGGCGCACGCAACAACTCCCTGGGCGAAACTGCCGACAAAATTGGTGCGGGCATTCTGGCAGGAGAAACGCTAAAAATAAAATGAATTAAAAGTTAAGCTTTAAAGTATATTTAAAGAGTAATGCCGACCGGTTGATTGGCTGAACGTGGAGAGCATGTTCCTTAACAAACACTTGAAAATGGAGCACATCACCAGGAGAAACGCGAATAGGCGGATAGAAGGGGAAAAGAGACTGTTGCCAGCAAAAGCCTATCAAACTAATTTGTTAAAAATATCAAAAAGTCACTAACCTTCTTCTGGTGATGTACAAATCTGTACGCCGTCGAAAAGGTGAAGCCTTAGAAAAAATAAAACATATCATGAAATTCAATTTTCAATATGCTAACTTGAACCACATGCACACTGCTGATGCCAAACCTTCCTCGGTGGATTTAATGACAACTTCAGTGACCAAACGATCTATATTATTATTTTTTACAATTATTAAGTTTGAATTTGAAATAAGTAAAAACCTGTGTTAATCTGTTTCAATTGTTGGACATTATTGAAATCGACGAGAAGTCCTTCGACTGGGTTCGAGAGCAGTCGATATGCTGGCGATGCATCAAAAGATGGAAGCTCGTCCAAATGAGCGCAAGTGTACGGTGACGGGGGAAGAATGGGAGGGCGGGTACGGTACAGATCGCTGGCACCAATTACGGTCGGGACATGCTGTTGCGGGTCGCGAATGTAGCAGGAGGTGGAGAGCAGAGCCACCGGCGCAGAAACACACTCAAACGAATTCTCTTGCTCGACATAGGGACAATCGATCAATGAAAACAGGGCGACGGCCTAGGAGAGAAAAAGCCTTAAGAAACCCCGTTTTTCAATAACTTGTATAACCTTGTTCGGTATTATGATGGCATCATTAGTGAGAAGACGTTCCTTCGCATCAAGAATCTAAATTATTTATGTAAAAAAACTAAAAAACAAATTTTGTTTTGTTAAAATTTTACTTTAAATTTAAATCAGAGCCTCTTTGGATGAGTAATGATATACTTTTGGCTAACCGTTTCCACAATGCGCTCGCCGAAGATAGCACTGTCCAGCGTCTCGGTGACTAGCAGATCACATCGTTCTGTGAGTACCAACTTTCGCGAGTCACTTTCGTGCAGTTCAATGCGCTTGGCTAATGGACCGTTTCGATCGAAACAACGACGGGCCACCGAACACATCACTTCGTCCCGCTCACAAGCCACGCACTCGACGTTTAACGTGCTAAATTTTAAATATTAGAGAAAATTTTAATTATTTATTTGAACCTATATGCCGCGACAATGCTGAAAATTCCGGACCCACAGCCAATGTCAAGCAACCGCGTTTCACCGGCGTTTCGACTTTCCAAGGCAGACAAAATCGCCTAAATATTATAGCGCTTTAATCATTTCCTAAAAAATTAGTTGTACAGTAGATATTTTTCAAAAATTTGAAAATTAAATCAATTTTTTAATTAAATGGTTCATGCCCACTTCCGCAAATCGTGAATTCCTGCGCCCGTCATTGAGCATCTGCCAATGCCAAACATCGAACAAATTTGAACGTGCATTTTCCTGACTGCTTGCGGCATGCAACCACTCCAACTCATCCCGGGCACAGTCCATGGCACGACCGAACATGTCAATGCAACGGAGAAGCTTACCTAAAAGAAACCAAAAAGGTACACTTCTTATTGAAGAAAACACAAAAACCCTTTTCGAAGAGATACTCGGCAATTGTTCGCCATAATGCTGATTCTGCTGGATAAATGGACTGCGCTATTTGGAGCACCTTTAAAATTGTAATTTTGTTGTAAATTCTGTCTAATCATTGACATTTTAAAGTTAAAATCCGTACCCAGGGTACAAGAAGCACGTATAGAAAAAAATTCCGCCGAAAGTGGGAAAAGGGATATTTTTTCTGGGAAAATGTAATTTTTTTAAACAAAAGTACCTAAATTATTCAAAAAATTTCCCGGTGGCGCCTATCGGCACCGTCGGACCATAATTTATGCAAGTTTTCACTAAATTTTACCCAAAAAGAGCAACTTTTTTTTGTTGAGACATTACTTTACTATAAAGGTTAAAATTTAGCGCCAAAGGCGCGGCGCGAAATTTTTAGGGTAGGGTTTGGCGGTTTGGCCAGCATGAGTACCTCGTACCCCCCATAGCAAAATCCTGGATCCGCCCTGCACACTGCACTGAAATGCCAAAATTTAAAATTTTTCAGAAAATTTTCAGTAAAATACAATTCTTGTCTTAAATTAGCTAAAAATTGTTCAAAAATGGCTTTCATTTTAAAATGGCCAAAAATTTTCAAAAATTAAAATGGCCTAAAAATTCAAAAATAGCCCAGAAATGCATTTTTCGCATAAAAACCAAAAATACTCCCTGAAAAGTGAAAATTTAGGTTGAGAAAAATAAACCTATATAGAATGTTTTTTCCAATAAAAAACAGCTTTTTAAGCACTCCTCCCACCCTCCCTCCATTTTTTCTGGTTAAGGGCCTGTCCGTACCCTAGATTCTATCTTTATTGACAAGTTTAAACAAATGAAAAGTGCAATATAAACCTGATCTGCACGCGTATCGTCAGCTTCATGTCGCAAATATGCACGCAATGCGTCCAAAAATTCGCCCATGTATTTACGCCGTCCTTCACCAGGCGCTGCAGGCAACAGCTTGAGCACCTTCAAAACATTGTAAAAATTATGCAAAATCAAGAAAATAGAAAAATACCGCTATATAGTTGAGTACGGCTTCAGCAAACTCGCGCTGTTTGTAATGAGATCTTTAAAAGCAGAAATGAATAAAAACATAAGTGATAAATATAAGAGGAAAGAGGCTTGTTGTTGTTGCCCTTTGCTCGACGAATAAAATGACAAATTTTGACTTTGTCTTCTAACTAATTATAGGGTAGGCAGGCTTCCTTCGACTCATTTACAGTATTTGGTATTTGTTTATTATTTCCTTTAAAATTTTTCTAAAATTCGAGCAAAAATAACCTGGCATTAGAGATTGAGAAGCGCACCGTAGCTGTTGTGCTCAATGGTCCGCCAGCCCGTATGATTCCCATTCCCTGCTCTTGTCTCAATTGCCTAATTTCGGCGGCCATGGCAGCAATTCGATTGTTGTTGTTAGCAATAGCGTTGTTGTTGATGGCATGGCCAGCCACCGCCGCCGGCGGATTGTTTGGGTTGGGAAACATTTTTAAACCTTATCTCTACTAAAAAATCTGAAAATCTATTTTGTCATTTTCCAACACCGACACTTTTTGCATTTTTAAAGTGAGAGAAGAGATTATTCCGGAGAAGAAATGACGTTTGAAGTCTCGTGGTTGTGGTCCGTCCATCATCCATCCATCCAATTCACCAATAATAACTAACTAGTAAGCTAGTAACTAGCCAGCAGATTAATTTCAGCAGGTAGATGAAGGCTGACACTGAACTGAGTCTGCCTGCCTGCCGCTTTCCACTAACTCTCAATTTCACTCTTTCTTTTTTGTTGTCACTTAATTTGGAAGGCAGCCTTGCTGTCGTTCGATGTTTGTTCGTTCGCTCGCTTCGTTCTCGGTGTTGTGCGTGCCATGCGGCTGGCTGTTCGGTTCAGTTCGCGTTCGTTCGTCGCCCTTTCCCCTTTTCTTTGATTTTGGCAAAATGTTTTCTCAAAAATTTGAACAGATATCAAATACATTCATTTCAATTTTCCGCCCTTTACGTTTTGTTTTCGGCTTCTTCTTCTTACTCATTCTTTCTCTCTTTCTCTGCCCACTGCTGATATTTCGCTCATCTTTTCCAGTCTAACCAATACTCTCTCTCTCCTCTCGTTCTCTCCATAGTCTCTCTCCTCCATTCAACATGTTTCTTGCGCTAATAAGGAGGCGGCTCGGGAAGAAAAAAAGGAACAAAATGCTTTTTGTATAAAGAAAAAACGGAGAAAAAGTGAAAATTGGCAGAGAGACACAACGAAAAATATAGAGAAAGATAAGGAGGAAAAGAGAAGAATGGAGAAAAAGGCCAAAAAGGGGAGAAAATGGAGGGAGAAAAGAACCCAAAAAAGGAGAAGGAACAGCGAACAGAACAGAACCCACCCATTCCAATTCCATTGGTAGTAATGGCATTTCCAGCAGAACCGAGGGAAAGGAAGGAAAGCAAGCTTCTTCTTCTCCTACTTTGGTTCATTTCTTTCCTTGGCCATCCCTCCCTTCCCTACTGCTGGCCACCACTTCATTATGGCCTTACTTTGGGTGGTGCCAACAAAGGAACAAAGTAGTGTTCGAAATTTTCAAAAAGCCGTGCTGGGTACCCGGGCTGGTTTTTAAAAATTTGCCAGGTCTCGGCCCGGTTCCCAAAAACCCTGGTTATATTATTATACGCCTTTTTAACCACGATTGAAGATATACAAGATAGTACAGCTTATTTTTGACGAAAAATTACATTTAAAGGATCTTGCTAAGAAAATTGAGAAAAAAACCAGGTCGAAATTGCCGGGCTCATTCTGACCAAATGCCGGGCCCGGTACCTGGGCTGGTTTTTCAAAATTTGCCGGGCCTGGGCCCGGTGCCCAAAAACCCAGGTAGCCCAGATAATCCAGGTTTTGCCCAAAAAACTTGGTTTCCGGGTTCCGGGCCCAGGAAAAACCAGGCCCGGCCCAGGTTCGAACACTACAACAAAGACCAAAGGCGGAATTTGCCCTGCCGGGGCAAATTGACTTTTCAACGTTTTCTTTTCTTCCTTATTGTACTCTTCTTTCCTCACTATTTTTCCACTTTTCTTCCTCTTTTTTTCTTATTTTCCCGCACTATTTCCCACTTTTTGCCTTCGATTTTTTTAACTTAAAATCAATTTTTCATTTGTTTGGCAGCTTTTCCCCCATTCACTTGCGCCGGCTGTGATTTATTTGCATTCCCATAAATCCCAATTTTCAATTCCTTTGTCAGCATCACCAACAACAACCATATCGAGCCGAAAACAACAAAGTGGAGAAGCCGAACAGCCAATTAGCCAAAGGTAGCAGAAGGAGAGTGGTCCCACATCGGCATGTATTTTAGATTAATCTGCTGGACAATGTTTTTAATTTTCAGAAAAAATTAAACGAAATTTCTAATGAGAATATCCAAAATCAACAAAAAAATTAATAAAAAATATTTTTGGAGCTTTATTAAATTTAATAAAGACCTGCTGATAGATCAACAGACTGACTCTGATGTAAAGGAATTCTTGAAAATATCGATTTTATATTTATGCGAAGCAAAAATGTTGGTCAAACGTTTTTTATACAAAAATTGAGATCTTGCTTGAGCCTCGTATTTTGTACCAAACATATTTTCCGGCCGTAATCATCAGTGGCGTAGCCAGAAATCGGCAAAAGGGGGGGCCCCGCACAGGGCCCAGCCCAAAAAAGGGGGGGCCCAGGGGCCCCGCTGTAAAATCGCGTATTATCATAT
>JAQIYK010000350.1:0-15147 GCA_034700465.1 Rotylenchus robustus
CACCCCTTCCCCCCCCCCCCCCCTCCCTCCCTCCCCCCTCCCTCTCCCGTCC
The DNA here is from genome assembly GCA_034700465.1 of Rotylenchus robustus. NCBI lineage: Eukaryota > Metazoa > Nematoda > Chromadorea > Rhabditida > Hoplolaimidae > Rotylenchus > Rotylenchus robustus. The sequence goes on from JAQIYK010000350.1 coordinate 53, forward strand.
CCCCGATTCCATTCCTTCTCCGATTCTCTCCGTCTTTTCCGTTACTCACTTCTCTCTCTATTGTGTTGTGTACATACAACAAAAGTTGTTGTATTGTCCCCCTCTACCGCCTCAATTTTAAGAGGAGGGAAGTGGGTCTTTTCTGGCTCCAATTTCGCGCACTTTTGTATAACAATTTTACAATTTTGAATTTTATTAGTTTTTTTCGCAATTAACAATTTTTCACCAAATTTTTGTTTTCTTATTGCAAAATAATGCGAAAAAGATTGATCATTTTTTTATATATTGCAAAAGATAAGCAAAAATCATTGTTCTAGTGATTTAAATCTGGGAAAAATTCCAATTAAATCGTAAATAAAAATTGCTACTTAAAAAAGTGAAAACCAATTTAAAAAATCTCATAAAATTTTTTCCCGAAAATGTAAATTTTCAATGTATCATAATATTAATTCATTGCTTGTCCTAACAATAATAAGTATTCAAAGTTCAAAGCAAACACCGACTGCACAACCCAACCCGACCACCGTCCACTTATCCCTCCTTTTATTCTTTCACCCCATTGGGATGATGCACAATTCACAGATGATCCAATCCCTTAGAAAATGCGATTTCCATGACAGAAAAAGAGTGGATGCGCGAAGTATGGGTTGCGCACAAAAATTGACACTTGAATTTAAGTTGTGAGCTTTTAGAAATATAATCCAAAGAATTGGATTATTATTTTTTAAATTTCAATCTCAATTTCCAGTAAAATTTGATCCCAGATATGGGGATGTAAATGAGCAGCATCAGCAACCTAAAGAGGAGTTGCACCAAAACTACGTTCGTCAAATTTTTAAAACCCCACAAAACACAGCAAAGATATAAAAGCTCTTAAATAATAATTATACATCCAAGAAAAAATTAAGAAAACATTTAAAAAATGATAATACTTATTTGACCTGTAACTTAAATGGACATAAATTTTAATAAAATTGTTGATAAAAAAAACTTTTTTTCGTTATCGCGAGTGCAATACAGTAGGAATAAGCTTTCTTGCCTAAATAGCTCTATTTTCCTATAGTACAGTATCTTTATCCTTCAACTTTATCCCTTTAATTCGTCTCAAATTTTGCACCTTTCAATTTCTTTTTTCACCGCTCCAAATGTAAAAATATCAATATCACATCATTCCTTCTCTATCACTTTTACTGCGCGGATGTGTCAACAACAATCCCCCTCCCCCCCCCCCTCCCCAACCCCTTCCAATTCCAACTCATCCAAATCCCAACAACAAATCCTCTCTTTCGGATGACCTATCTCTTCTCTTTTCTCTTCTCCATTTGCGCACCTATCTTCTGTGTATTATGATTATGATGTTGGGGTAGGGTCAACAGTAGCTGAAGAGTGGGCTCAAAATTCTGCAACCTTTCATTACCGGTGGGATTGAGAAAGCTGCCATCGAATCCATTCCATTTTTAGATGACCTTGTTAGTATCTTATGAGACAGAACATTAATGTGATGAAAAATGGAGATATCAGGTAAGAATCGAACCTACAGCTATCCTTTCTTGGGCTTGCTTAACCAATAAACTACTTATTCACATTTTCCCAAAGCTCTCAAGTTACTAGGGTTCGGCAACTACGATTTCTGAGATTTGAACCCAGGAGCTCATTTTTTTTATTATACTCAAATATAAAAGGGGTTTAATATTAATATTTTGCATAGTATGTAATATAATTCTTCCAGTTTTTTGTATCAATCATTTTTCCAAGTAAGAACCTCAACTTTCCAAACTCTAACCTGTACAACCAAGTTTAAAAAATACAAATTTGAACCTTATTTCGTTGCGGTTTTATTTTTTATTTTGTTGCAATTTTCACAAATTGCAACAAAATAAAAAGTGTTTTCGCGCTCTGTGATAAGAGTGTTTTCGCCCACCTTTTTTTTGAAAACCGCGTCGTCGGGCTTTTTCATTTGACCCGTATAAAGGATTTTGACTCGCGAAACAACCTATCTATGTGCATTCCACGCATGGCTCTAATTGAGCTAGCTACGGACTCATTGAGAAACAGGCCACAAACGGCGGCTAAATATTGACTCATTAATTTGATTTACTCCTTATAAATTTGGTATATTATGTTTCAGGGTTGCCGCGGGTCGGCAAAAAAGTCAGGTCGTGTTTTGGGTCGGGTCGTCCGAAAATTCTTCGGGTCGGGTATCGGGATTCGGATCGCGAAAAACCTCAAGTTTCGGGTTTCGGGCGGCAACCCTGTTATGTTTTTGGTAAAAAAAAAATTGAGCAAAGTAAAGCAAAAGCCATAGCTTTCTTTAGATTCAAATAAGTAATAATTGGTTCAATTTGTCCATTTTTTAACGTAAATTAATAAATTTGCTAATTTTATTTTTTTTCAAAATTAATTAATTGCTAGCCATATCTATTTCCATAGGTAACCAACCATTTTTAAAATCTATTTTTACTATAATTTTTTATATTTTTATTTACTATTCGACTAATAAGTCCAATGTTATCATGTTCCAGCCAAAATTCTCCAATCTTCCCAAATTGTATCGAGAATAACCAACCAATGCGCATCGGAATGGATGAATGGACACTTTCATTTGGGTGCGAATGACCTTGGGCTCAAGCTCGAGGTACCTGGATCTGCAGATCCTGGTATATTTCACCTCTAACCCTATCTCATTCAATATAGTTTATAAAGTATATTTATTGGATATCAATTTGATTATCAAAATAACTCTATAAGAAAAAAAATTCATTTTATATGGCAAAACATTTAATCGATATTTCTTGAAAATTTTCAGTTTTAAAAAATAGATTTGTGTATTTGACAATTATTTGCTTGAAAATCCCATTGTATTTTACAGAAATTTATAATTTTTCAAATAAATAAAAATTATGTTGTAAATGTAAAAGCTCCAAAAATGCAAAAAATAAAAGTAACATTTTATATAAGTTAGTAAGTATGTGCTGAAAATATATACTTGCTTAATTAGAAAACTTATTTGTATTTTAGTACTTTGTACCAATATAACTAAACAGGATTTTCTCGACTATTTTTATTTTTTGTTAATTTTTTTGTGCTATTCTCGCCTTACTTATTAGTGTTTTCTGATCGCCAAACCCTTCGCTGATTCTGCAACTAGTTCTCAAATTTGCTGACCATATTTCCCAAACCACTTCTTCCTAATGCATGAACATCATCAATCACACACAACCAGAATAATATATAGTTAACCAACAAAATACCCTTTGGTACACTAAAAATATTATTAAATAAATAAATATACTATAAAATATTAATTATTTTTAATGTTTTAATTAATATTCGGAAAAGTCAAAAACCAATAACCCCTCCTTAAAATCGGGATTTTCGGTTTCAGCTCCAAGCTTGATCTTCAGCTTCAGAACTGGAGCCGAACCGGGGGTCAATTTTGGAATAGCGCCAATTATGAATCTTCAATATTCAATACCCAAGTAAATGTTACAAATAAGTCGCGGAACAGAAATTTACTCATTTTTCTAGTAAAATTTTCGAGAAATTTTTTTAATACCGATTCGGGAGCGGAAGTTACAATTTTTGTATTTATTGACATTTTCTACTAAATTTACAATTCAATTTTTAATTTTGTTTATCCCAAATCTTAACATTCTTCCAACTTCCCTTCACCGATGTGATCCAACTTTGCGTGCGCCTTCCCTAAGAACAAACACTGAATTTGGGTCATTTTCGCCCATTCAATTTTCGTCGTCGTTGACCATTTCACTTCTCCGACCAATGAAATTTCCATTTCTCAGCGCCAATTTCCCGGCGGCGCCGGAGGCAATTCCGGCGAAAAATTAGGGATTCTCCTTCCCCTCCGGGGAATGGTAATATATTGGAGGAATCCTGTCACGCAACAACCCCACAAAACATTAATATTTTGTGCCTTCCAAATATACTTCAAGGATTCCCCTTAATAGTTAGAAATTTTTATATCTTTTTGAATTATTAAAAATCAAAAACGTATATACTTTCAAAAAAAAACCCATCAAAACAATTAGAAACAATTGGGACTGCATTATGTTTTGACCTTTTTTGTTGCCTTTTCTATTTTTATTATTTATTTGAATTTGTTTTCCCTGACTTTGCTGCTATTCAATGTTCTTTTACATTCGCTCGAAAAATATTCTGTGTTTTTAAAATATAAAAATAAATTTTAAATTTATTAAAACACAAAGACAAATCTCTGAATTAATAAAATACACTATTTTAACTATTAAAAATAAGCTATAATTTTTGGCCCATCTTCTCATTATCATAATGTACTGCTTATTATAAAGAAAGAGGTAAACAACTCATTTATTTGATGGGTTTCTTTTTTTTCTACCACTTTTCTCTGTTTTCTTTTCCGTATCTGTTTTGTCCCATTCCATTCTATTTCCCTTTTTCTCTCGCTTCTTTTTCTCCACGTTCACTTACATAATAATCCATTCTTGCGCGTAAAATTGCAATTATCTCTTTTTATCCCTTGCACATTCTATCCGCTAATTAGACAGCTTTTTCTGCCAACATTTCCCCGTCCCCGGCCCGTTGTTAATCCAATCATCCGAAAACAACGCAACACAAAATAACATCCCATAAATTATTTTTGGTGAGGAAATAAAAGGAACATCCGCAAAAATCGCCATTTTATTGCAAATGTTTAAATTTTTGTTTAAAAATGGAAAAATTCCAAAATAAAAATCATTTTCGATTTTATTTTTAGTTTGCTACAACCATCAACTTCATTACATTTAGAAGAAATTACCAAAAATCGAAAAAATATCGTTATTTTTAAATTTTATAGATGGCTGTTTTTTCGAAGTAAAATCGGACAAAAATCGAAATTTTTTGTTTGAGCCCTCTTTTTTCATGTCTTTTTTTTACAAAATGTCAAAAAACACAATTTTTGTCGCCCATAAACATTCATTTTTGCGTCCTTTATGTCGGTATTTCTACTAAAGAAAGTATTTAATGATCAGAGAGTGATCAGAATCGCTTCTTTTAACGATTGACCCGAGCAGTTACAACTAAAACAAACACCAATTTTGGAGGTCTAACGTCTAACTTTAACAATCCAAAAAAATTACTGAAAAAATCAGTCCTTTTATGTTCCAATGCGATTTTCTGATGTTTTATACGATACTTTTTCTTTTTTTCATCCAATTAAAACTTTTATTTGAGTTCAGTTTTTAGTTGGTTTCCATTTCCATTCTCACTTTCGAATCATTCAAAATCATTTCCAATTGCTAGTGCCGAGTCGAGATCTTGCTATTAAATTCGAGATTAATCTCGGGGTTTTCAATCTCGATTCAAATCTCAAGGTTATCATAAACATCATTCAAGTTTATTTTTATATATTTTTATTTATGCTCCAAAGGGTGAGATTTTAATTAAAAAATTTGTAACTTTTTTTGGCAAATATTGCAAAAAATGATATTTTTTAGTATAAAATTCGATAATGAAATTTTTAATCTATGAAATCGTTTAATTTCTTTAATGTGTGACCAATAAATGTTGGGGAACAATAAAAAAGAAATCGGCAAAAAATCGGAAACTCCCCTCTGATCTCATTGAATGGTGTTTAATGTTGTTCAGTTCATTCATTCAGATGAACTTCGTCCGTTCCACTCCCACAAAAGGGGCTAATCAGCGGAAATGTTCGTCGGGTGTTTCTTTCTTTCCTTTGGTTGGGATAACAATTTTTAATTAATTTTGGGACAATTGCGGTCCAATGGGCAGAACCGATGATATTTTGGAAGGAATAAAAAAACTCAATATAATCATTAAGCTCGATTAGGCTTAAAATTATATCCGTAAATTATTTATAATTTGTTCAGAAAAGGCATATAAATTTGCTAGATTTGTATAAAGTTTTATTATACATATTTGAATATTTAATTTATTTTTATTTTATTTTTTGATATTTAAAAAAAATTCTATTTTTAGTTTTCAAACAGCTACTTTACGGTCAAAATATCCATATAAACATATAAAAATATCTTTATTCAAACACATTTACCTATATATTTTTCTAGTTATTTTTTGCATATTTGGTTTAAAAATCATCTTATTAATTAATCTTTTTAAAAACATTATGTTCCCTAAAGCACATTTAGCTTAAGGACGACCAAAAATTAGAAAAATATCAAATTAAATTAAATTTTGAATTCTGAAAATTGTACAAAATAATTTTCAAAATAAAAATTGCTGATCCCATAAAATATACTTCATTAGAAATTAATAATACAATAGTTTTTTTTTGAATTGCGTGAGGGATGGAGGAAATCTCTTCACTAATTATTCCATCGTTTGGCGGCGGAAAATGAAATGGAAATTTGGGATGGGGAAAAACATCGCACGGACGGAGAATTGAATTGACCCAGATTATCCCTCATTTTCTTTCTCTTTTTTGCCCCGCCAAAGTTCCAGAACGAACTACGCCTTAGGCACAACAAAAAAACGCGATAATGGATATGCAAAAAATGGGGGTAATCTTACTTGCTTTATCCACCAATTCCGAAAAAATATTTGGATTGGAACGAATCTTTTTCGCGCCAACCTCGTTTTCATCTTGTGAAAAACCAGAATAACAATCTCCAATAAAAAGGATATAGGAACGCAAAAAACAACTTCACGGAATATTATTTTTTAAATTTTTATTTAATAAAAACTTTTTCGGAAAAAATTGGCAAAAAATAAAAAAAACAAATGAAATATTTAATACTTGAAAACCCCTTGGTTGCTAATTCGAATGCTTCCCAATTTCTTTGACAAAAATAATTACAGTAATATTTAGAGTAGTGTTGAACCCTATCTTTTACAACAAAGATGACATAAGATTATCCAATCTAGATGAACATTCTTTAAAAACAAAATCTGATCGACCGAAAATGTTGAGATCATTTTAACCTATTTTATGATTTTTTAAATATTCAAAATGGATTCAATAAAATAGATTTAATTTTTCAAAAATGGATTCGGTTTCCAATTTCTTTAATCTTTAACGACCTTATTTTTAATTGCTCAAGATTTTACTCGAATCTTGCGAGTCGGAAAGATTCAAAGACATTAATTTTTCAGAACAACTAAAAAATAAATAAATCCGAACAGCGCCAACTTTGAAATGTGAATTCCAGTTCCCCATTTTCCCTTCCCCATTTTCCCCCAACTGCCCCTTTATATTCAAATCCCTTCTTCCATCATGCGCAGCGTGATATGCTCACTAATCCCAAACATCCATCCGCTGATCCCACCACCCATTCATCCATCCGGATCCATTTTAAGCTCGTCCATTTTGCTTCGATTTTCATCAACGTCATTTTTTTGAAAGTTACCCGCATCCGACCAATAGCAGGGAACTGGATTGTCTGGATTTGGTTTTTGAGTTTAGGTCTGACAGGCCTAAATTTCTTGTTCGGGCTTTGGTTATAACTTATAAATCAGTACCCCAGTATCGGTTTTCTGTTTTTTTGTACAACCTTAAGCAAACAAAACCTCATGAAAAAAGGTTTTCTTCCCGGAATTTAAAGTTCATGTAGCAAGCATAGTGTAGAACTGTAGAAGTTAAGAATTTTTTGCATTAAATTTTTCAATAAGTTCGGATTTAAGGGATTTCCACATTTCTAACACAATGTCATTCTAATCCACTGTCAAGATGGAAATTACATCATCCGATTCCGCTGAGAATTTTCAACAAAATTTATCTCCATTGATCTACAGGCGAATAAGTGTCGTTCTGGCCTTGTTATTCACATTGGCTGCCACAAGCCCAATTTTGCCTGGGCCACCAATTTTTGAAGCAATTTCCCACTATCCGAGCACTTGTTATCTGCCCCCAGGTAATTTTAAAAAAATAATTTTAAAAATATTTTAAATAATAATAATTTTACAACGCTTTTTATAAAAAATATAAAATAATTTTATATTTTCAGCAATTTTTTTTATAATAATTATTTATTCAAAAAATTGTTTGAGTTTTTATATTGTCTCTCTTCAGAGTCCGGTATGTGCCCTCCGCCAAACAGGACATTGGTGGCAAAAACTAAGACGAATAAGACAGACGAACTGGCTACTGTAATTGATAACGGAGACGATACTGATGAGGTCGCAAATTTTTGCAATAATTTTTATAAATATTTAAAAAAAATTCTCTCGAAATATTTTTTGATATATATTAAATTTAAATAAATTAATCAAAAAATGTACATAATTTTTGGTATTATTTTTGATCTAAAACATTTTTTTACATTTTTATAATCTATTAAAATAAACAAAGAACAATTATCTTTATTGTCAACTTTTCTAAAATTATTTGATGAACTTTTAACTAATTATTTTTTAGTAATTTTTTGTAATTTTCAATTTTTGTAGCCCTCAAGTACATCTTCGCCACTGTTGACTCGCTATTATTTTGACCCGGTGACTGCCCAATGTTACCCCTTTGGTGCACAAAAATGCGGAGGAAACGAAAATCGCTTCGAAACGCAAGCCGAATGTTTGGCAAAGTGTCATATTGTCAATGAATAAATTCCCAGCAAAACCTCCATTTTGTGATATAAATTATAAATTTTAGTAAATTAGTAATTTAACAGGACTTTTTCAATTAAATAAATCTAGATCATCATTAAAATGTTTAAAATTAAAATTCCGTAAAAATTGAAAAAATTATAATATTTTATGGCATTAATTATTTTAATATTATTTGGATTTTTATTTTTTGCATATTTTAGGATGATTTTTTATGAGTTTACTATGTAATTTCACAAATATTGATATTCAAGTCTAATCAAAAATAACATTTATTCTTTTTAAATAGTTATTGAAAAAGAATATTTTTAAATTTTTACGAAAACCATAAAATTATTATTACTTTCCAATTATTTTTTATCAAATCAAAACTCAAAATGATTTTTTCAATATTATACAAAATTACACCACAATTTAGTTTTGATTTAATCACCCTTTTTATTAAGCATTAATGGAAAATTGATTTTTTCAATAAATTTTGCCTTCTAAAATCGTTCGCCATTCTCCTCGCCATTCTCCTCAACTATTTTTGTGCTCTCCAACAGTGCACCAATGTCCTCCTTTTGATCCTTCAGTTTTTTTGCCAAATTTTTGGCCGAATTATTAATTGCATCCAAAATCATTTGGTTCAAACGGTGCACATCGTAGTCCATCACAAATTCAATTGGTCGACGCTTTTTGCACAACCCCGAGTGTCCACATGGAATAAAAATAAATAAATTAAATTAAAAAAAAATAATAAAAAAAAAAGTAAATAAAAAAAATAATTAAATTTTGCAAAAATTAATAAAAGTAAATTTTATAGCTTCAAAGAATTTAACAAATAATTTATTTTTATTTTTTAAATTCATTTCGCCAAATAAACAGCTTATTAGAATATTTGTATAAAAAGACAAAGAAATATATACATTAAACAGATGATTTTAATATTTTTTAATTTTTAATATAATAAGTATTAACTCAATTTTTTCCATCTTACCCTCGTCCTTATGCCATAGCACACTTGTCCAGTCAACAGCAATTTGACCCCTAAAAAATAATGGGTTTTATACAAATGATGGTTGAACTATTACATATATTTTTTGTTTGAATATTTAAAATTAGATATTAATTATTCTATTACAGTTAAATTTTTCATTTTATTTTTTTGAACTAAATAAAAAAATTATGAAATATTTTTGCCTAAATAACTGGTTCCAATTTCCAATTCGCTGGTGATAAATTTGACTATGAATAATTCGAGAGAAACGGACAATTCGACAATTGTTTTTTTTTATTTTTTTACTAGCATAGGTTAGAATAAAAATTGAAAAAACTTTTAATTAATTTTTTTGGAATTTTTAATACTGTCCAGGTTATGAAATACCTTGTCATTTCTCCGTGCAGCTCAACGGATGCCATCAGCATCTTCGACTCCCGAATTATGCCATTCGGATCGATGGCCACTCCAACAGCGATTTCGTCACAATATGCAAATTGGCGGTTGTTTGCCTCCAGCAAAAGTCGGCCAATACTTGTGGCGGTAGCGAAAAACTGTGCCAATGGAAAATCGAGCGCCAAATGGGCGTGAAAATCGATGTCATCCTGAAAATTTTGGGGAAAATTTGAAATACCTACCTATATTGTATTTTTTATTTTCTTAAGATTTAAAATTTGACTTTCACAAAAGAAGATAATACTTTAATTAAGATTTTTATATTTTTATATATAATTTTGGCTATCTGAATTTTTTATCTGACCTTGTGAGTTTATAACAAAAATGAATTTTATTTTTACAATTCTTTCTGATGTCTACGTAATTTGTTTTTAATTAGATTAGCAAGTCTGTTTTTAAAATATTTTCCTAATTTTATCCTAACCAGTACAATTACAGATAAAATTAAAAAATCAATGATTTTTATAAGATTGATAAAAAAAACTCAATAAAATAAAATAAAAATAATTAATTAATTAATAAAATTTTGACCATTAATTGTTGCTGATCACTTTTGCTCAAGAATGCTTCCCAAGGCACGATGGTGATCGGACACAACATCTCCTTAAGCACAATATGGGCTGCCTCCGGATCACAGTAGAAGTTACACTCCGACGTGGAATAGCTGCGCACATTGCCCATGCCTAAAAATAAATCGAAAATAATTTAAAAAAATTAAATTTATGCAAACAAAAATATAATTGTTTTTTTTGTCACTTTTTGAATTTTTCATTAAATTAGAGAATTTTAGAATTATAAAGATTTTATGGATATTATGATTATAAAAAATTATAAAAATTTATATAAATTTATAGGAATTTAAGTTTTGGTACTATTTCATAGTTACCGTATACATTTCCGCCCAGAATGACAACACGAGCTGGCATTTGTGCAAATTTTGGGTTCAATTTCAGCGCCAATGCAACATTTGTCAGAGGTCCGATGCAGACCAAAGTGATACTGTCGGGTGGGTACTGCTCGAACAAATCGACTAGTGCCACCGCGGCATGTTTGCCCTCCACAAAGGCATTAAAATCTTCGGGAAGAACCTAACATTTTACAATATGAGTGATGTCTTTGTAATTAAAAATGATTATCAAATTTTTGTGAAAAAAAAGAAAATTTGTAGCAAATGTAAAAATAAGCATAAAATCCAGCATGAAAATCATTTTTTTACTTTCGGAAAATTATTAGGCGCCCCGCCAAGTCCATCGTTGCCGAAAAAATGGTGATCATCCGCATAATTGTAGTTGTTGCCAACCAGTGGTCCTTCGGCGCCTTTGTAAATTGGCACTTTGCACCCATTGGCGCGCAGCGTACGCGCCAAGTTTGCGCACGCCTGATGCACGTTGACACAACATAAAATTTTTAAAACATTGACAAAATTTAAAAATTTAAATTTAAAAAAGATAAATCTACATTAAAGATTAAAGAAGATAAATCTACAATCGTATATAATTTGAATAAAAATTATTTAATTTAATTTTAATTATTAATTTTATTAATTTATGCACCATGCACTGCAGTCAACGCTAACACCTAAAAATTAAATATTTAACAAATATAATAAAAATATTATTTTTACCTCAATATTTGGAGTTTGAAGTGCCAACGAAATTGCCCTCACATCGTCCGACACTCCATCCGTGTCTATCACCAATTTTTTCTTCATTATTTAAAGACAATTAATTAAATTCCAATGTAAATTATAATTAATTGATTAATTATTTAGCTATAAGTTAGTTAGTATCTGTAACATATAATAATTATAATATAAATTTTTTTATTGCTAATAAATCATCGATTTAATTTATATTTGACAAAAAAAAAATTAATTTTTTTCTAATTTGCACAAATTGTAGATTTTTATTTGCATGAAAAATGGAAATGACCCAGGTTTTGAGAGAAAATGAAAATTAATTTAGATTAGAAATAAAATGGAAAAGATGCAAAAGTTTCAAAGGTGAAAGAGGATTCAAATTCAAATGTAGAGTAGGGGAGGCGAAAAATGTAATGGTTGGTAAAAATAATGAACGATTGGCAATCTGGGATTATTTTTAAAAAGTTGAAAAAAAAATCAAATAGAAAACGATTTAATTTGCCAAAATTCAAGTACTGATAAATTAGAAGTTTTTTTTGTTAAAAAATGTTTTATTGGGAATAAATACGTTAATTTTTTAAAATTATTTTCCGATATTTTTAAGAAAAAATCGAAGAGGATGAATGTATACATTGCACATATATTTTGAATCACCTCAAAAATGATAAGAAAAGGAAAAAGTGATATTTGCATGATGCGCCCAATTGCACTTTATCAGCACAAATTGAGGAAAATATAAAATGTTATCAAATCAATTAATTTTGCTTTACTTACAATTTACAATATACGAATAGATTATATTTAAAAATTAAAAAGAAAAAATCGAATCAATATTTAAATATAATAAAAAATTAAATTTATTAAAATTATAATAGAAATGTTAATTACAAAAATACAAATAATTAAAAAATTTAAATTTATAAATTGACAATATATTTAATAAATTATTTAGCTTTAATTGATTGAATACAACCTTTTTTCTAATATTTTGCTATATTTTAGACTATTTTCAATAATATAATAACAATAACAATAACATTTTAATTAACAAAAATAATATTTTTTCAGTGCTTTTAATTTTTAATAATCCGTTAATTATTTTTTTGTAACATTTTAAATTGAAACTTTAGCATAAATTTGATAATTTTTCATTACAATTTTCTCAACCTTCCACGCTTATTTGAAATGTGGAATGTAGTAATACCAAACATTGAATATTGTTAAATCAATAAATAAATATATATTTATAAAATTAATAAATGAAATACCACAAAATGTAAAAAATTAAAGAATGCACAATTAGGAAGCCTAAAATAAATAAATATCAAAAATGCATATTAATATAAATTTAAAAATGGCTTCTACCCATAACTATGCATATTATATAAAATATATTGATTATTAATGACATAGGTATACTAAATATTTCGCCAAATTTAGCTTTATTTCCTTTGATTTTTCCATAAAAAAATTAAAAAATTGAATTTTACTAAAAATGTCTGTAAATTGCGACTTTTCATCTCAATATTTTTCTACAATTATATTTCATATTTTTTTCTTTATTATTAATATGATATCGAATTATTTTTTTAAACAATTATTTTAGCAAATTTTGCGCTATGTTAATTTTTCTTTTGTTGGTGTCAATTTATTTTAACGTTGGATGGGTACAAAATTTACAAGGTATAAGTTACATGTACATATTTCTTACATTAATCAAATATGATACCTTTTTAAATATATTATTATCTAGACATTATATATCATTATCTAGACATTATAAGTATAATGTCTAGATAATAATATATTTAAAAATGATGGAACGTTGGCATGATATTAAATTTAAAACATATTTTTTATATCAAATTTTTCCTTTTTTCAATATTTCCATATTTTGATTAAAAAAAATCAATTTTTAGATCCATATTTTTCCAATATAAAAAATATAAAAAATCCATATTTTTCAATATAAAAATTATTTTATTTTACTTTTCTCAAATTTTTTTTATTTAAAATGAAAAAAAGTATTCAAAATATTATGTATAATGTTTTTAGATTTAGTTTAATTTTGAGTTTTGATAGATGTTTTTTTGGTAAATTTTAAGGCAAAAAATGCGGTTTGCAAGCAAAAAAGGAGCTAAACTTTTTTTTCCAAATTTTATTTTTTATCGTTTTTTTTGAAATTTTTTGTCCATAAAATACTCTGTTTTTATTATATAATTTTAATTTTTTATTTTCAACAGCTGAAAGTTCCACGATCGACAAATTTTTTACTGGAATTATTCTTCCACCAAAACGGTATCACGTCAAGATCCAAATGAAATATTCATTAGGCATAATTGGAGTTGAATCGGATGAGGAAGGCAAATTTGAAGCAAAAATTAGTACCCAAGGAGACGAATTTTGGATAGAAATTAACCCAATAAAAGAGCTCAAGGTACTGAAAATGCAAAATTATTTAAAGTTTAAAAAAATAGGTATTAAAAAATTATTAAAAAATAATAATGTTGAAATATTTAGGTGCTATCGTGCTATTAAAACATCTTAAAGAAAATCAGAAAATTCTTTAAAAATTTATGAACAAATCCTTATGATATATTTAACCGATTTCTTTAAGTGTAAATTTTTACCGTATTTCTTCTAATAAAGTCTCTAGGCTCATATTTTCAACAACCACTGGAGGAAACTGGAGGATTTTTCGGCATATTTTTTTTAAATACATTTTTAAAAGAAAATTTTAATATTTTGTTTGCACAAAATATTGTCAAAATCTTAAAAAAATACTAAATACTTTACTAACTATTTTACTTTCTAATACTTTTTTAAATTCAAGTAAATGTGATTATTTTGTCGGTTTTTGGATATTTTTAAACTATTTTTATTTTGTTTTCTTTATTTCATGATGACTGCCAAAAAATAATCAAATTTGTTATAATTATAAACATTCTCCACTTATAGGGGCTCTTATTGGATGGGGCCCTAATGCAGGGAGGCTCCTATTTTTCAACCCCTTAATAAAAGAGGGGGGAAACTATTGTAGAGTTGGTTTCTATTAAAGGAAATACGATAAATGATATATGTCCGATTTTATTGAAAAATTATTTTTTGTATGCCAACTGGTCGATGTAGGGTTAAAAATTTGTTTTTTTAGATTTTTCGCATCGATTTTTTCTATTTTTCGATTTTTTGGATTTAGATAGATTTTTCGTAGTTTTATTTTTATTTTACCTCGGAGTTTATTTGTTAAAACAAAGGTTCACACATGGACATTGCCTCTTATCAATTTTGATGTTGTGCACACATTCCATTTTGGTGTCACCAATTTGCCCGCGCAGCTCAAATGGACTTTTACACATTTGGAGCAATGGAATTCCAACGCCGAATTGTTCCGATGGACAGTAATCAACCCAAAGTCGGGTACCGTAATCAAAACTGACAACTTTTTGTTGGATAAATATGGACGAAAGG
>JAQIYK010000351.1:0-15131 GCA_034700465.1 Rotylenchus robustus
GGGGGGTTCGAGGGAAAAAATGAAAGAAAATTTGAAAAAAGAGGGAAAATTTGAAGAAAAGTGAAGGAAAATGAGAAAAATCGTGCTTTGACTTATTCAGTTTTCAGTCAGTTATAAAAAAATGTCGTTCGCATGGAGTCTGGAAAATTTTGTCGACAATTTTTCATTGCTTCCTTTCAAATTTTGTGCGAATGACTTTTATTTTATCAATTTTTGCGTTCGATCATTAATTTTTAATGATTTTGAATTTTGCTATTACAAAAAATTCAAATTTCTTAGGAAAGCGTTCAATTTTTAAAAAAAATTCCCGGCGGCGCCTATCGGCGCCGTCGCCTCTGCCTTATAATAGTCAAATAATTTCATAAAATAATTTGGACAAAAAATGCCCAATTTTATGGAAGAATTTTCTTAATGGCGCCTATTGGCATCGCCAAACTGATTTCAGTTCACCATTAGGTTTTTCTGTAAATCGACATTCGAAAAACGTTTTAGAAACTAGGAAAAATAGAATCGCGAATTTTTTACTTAATTTTTATTGAAAATTTAACGATTTTCACTAATTTTTTGGCCATTCGCACCGAAAATGGCTTGCCACCCCCCTCCCCTCATTCGCCGTTCGCTCGGGCTTGATGCTGACCACCCCCTTGTACACCTATGATAATCGTAGACGAGAATGGCAGGGGAAATGATTAATGAAATTATACGAACATAGGAAATTATTGGTTAGTTTTAACAGTCTAAAAACCTTACAATAGGTTTGGCAGCCTTTTATATGCTTGATATCGATGATCACAGGTTATCGTTGATCGAGAGCGAATACCAGCCGTTGTTGTTGCATCCGAAGAAGTTTTAAAAAGAGTCAACGTTTCTTCTTCCAAAGTGTCTATAGCAAATGTAATTGGCATTCAAGAAGGTTCTAGCTTCACTTCAAGATTTAGTCCAAGCAAAGAATGGTGCGTTTCCAAGGTATTTTTCAAATAAATGTATTACAGAAGTGTCCTTTAAAGTTTATATGCCAGTGCTAAATTGAGTTTAACAATTGATCTTTATATTATTGATCTATTAATCTTTAACTTTAGAGCAACGAATTCTCTAAAGACAGATCTATGATCGAGGCCGAGAGGGCACCCAAACACGTTCTTAAAGGCCTCAAGGTACCGGCAGTGGTGAGTTGTTTATTTTTGGAAAACCAAAAACATGAATATAAATCATCCGAAATAATTTAAACTAAATTATACATTCAGTGCCTTTTGTTTATTGTAACATAAAAAACATAAATACAAAATGTTTTTAATTTTCATGAACCTTTGACTTAAAAGCCACATAATATAAATAAAAAATAATTCCTATCAGAAATTGTAATGAAAATACACGATTTAGAGCGATTCGATGCGTTGGTGCCAAGTGTGTTTCGAAAGCAGATTAGAAGGTTTTGAAATTAATCCAGAGGATGAACAGTACTTTGCAAATCACAAGGGTACTCCGCCAACGAAGGGACTGATCAAAAGTCTTAATGACAATCAAGTGAACGAGCTCATCCTGCATCAGATCGATGTGATCATTTAATGGTCATTTTGTTTAATTTTATTTTTCTCGTTTAGTACATGTTGCAAAAGGGTTTCACGCGTGCAACTTTGGAATGGCTGTACTCGCTGTTATTGGTAGTAAAAAAGCCATTGATTCAGGAAATTTGCAGTTGCATGCGCGACTTTTGCCGTAAATGTAAAGAATGGCGGGCGGAATTGGATGAGGACGAAGAAGACACGATTTACCAGCTTAGTCTGTTCATAACAATCATCTCCATCTACTTTGCCCAACGAGATCTCGCAGACTATCAATGAATGAATGTGGGACAAATATAAAACATAAAACAAAGGAAGTAAGGGAGTCTGATTGATCGCATGAAATGAATCACCAATTCAACAGTGTTCAATTTCAATTGTATTGTTGCCCATTTTTACACATTTCATTTGACTTTGTTATCCCCAAAAAATTTCATCGTTTTTTAAGGAACAAGGAACCATATTGGATAAAAAGGACTATGTATATGTATGTAAGAAGTAAATAATGTCTTGAATATTTCGCATTGAATTGTTTAATTTTGCACATTCGTATTTCTATTTATGAATGTGAAGAGAATCCGCTTTTTATGACATCTTACTGCTTTTGTGTCATTATTCGGCCGATTCGGGTTTAAGGATCAGTCAGGTTTAAAAAAATCCCAGATATGGACCAAAGCACAATGCCATTTTAAAAATAAGTTTAAGGGTAGAATAGTTCTACAAGAATATTAATAGTTAGTGTAGTGGATGGGCCAAAAAATTCATTGTAAGCTGTTTTTCGCCAAAATTCGACATATTTATGATAAAACTCGATAAAAAGTAGACTTTTTCGCTAAAAAAAATCACGAATAAATCGTAAAATTACATTCGCGATTTCCCACACTTCTGACTGTGTTAAGAAAATTATTAAAAATTGTTTATCAAAATAGAAATATTTTAAAAAGGTATATTCCTTTAAAATGTTTTGTTGTCTTTATTTAAAATTATTTTTTATTTTAACATTGTTTATTGTAGACCTAGACATATCTATCTGCCTTCCTTATTAAGCCCATCAAATTAGTTGTAAATTTTGTTTACCAATTAAAGAAATTATAAGGATGAAATGAACAAATGAATATTTTTGGGCGTAAAAACAAAAAGGAGGCCATCTCAAGTGATGGAAAAACGGACGGAGTAACGCGGCGTGATGCGCATAATTTACCGGTGCTGGGTGTTCCGCTAGGTCAAGCTGTGCGCAACAATCCCAGCTTTGATGGAGTGCCGGTGCCTGCGATAGTACGCGAATGTCTCGACTATGTTGCGCTCTACGGTCCATTGTATTTTTAAAATCCGACGCATTAACCAGTTCATATTTAGGTTTGCGAGTGGAAGGTGTTTATCGAGTCTCGCCGCCAAAATCTCGACTGGATGAATTGGAGCATTTGGCTAACACTGGGTGTCAAAACGAAATAGTTTTTCAGGTTAGTTTTTATACCAGAGAAATAGTAATAGATATAGCCGGAATATTACATGTCATGGACACATGCAGTATATATTATAGGATGCTCACGAAGCTGCCGGTTTGTTGAAGCGCTTTTTACGCCAACTTCCGGAACACATTCTCACAACTCAATTAATACAACAATTCGAAAAAGCAGCAACAGGTAGAATATATTAGTTAGTGTATGATTAAATGTGCGAAACTAGTTGTCGATTAATATGTGTCGGTTAGGGTTAGTAAGAAACTTGAAAATTTGAACTTGTAGAAAATTAATGAGAATATTTCAAAAATTAATTGCTATTCAATATTTTGGTTTCCTTTAATGGAGGACTAAATTAAAGTGAAGTAACTTTTTAATATTATTCATCAAGGATGTAAGTGCGAGACTTTTTGCGTGTGTTCCGCAGCATTGCAACTGAAAGAAATGCTTCTTCAGCTTCCTAGAGAGAATTTTCATCTATTGGCATTAGTGTTTCGTAACGCTCAATTGGTCATCCAGCAAGTTAGTTGCTCAAGACCGTTTCTGATTAACCGAAATCCGAGTATTTGTACGGTCGGGCCTCCGTCCCCCGGGAAATCTCGATGAGCGCAATTTTTACCAAAATTCCCCGCTTTTCCTAAACGGGGAATGGGTAGCAGGGAATAGCATATGGCCACGGCCAAATTTTTAGCAATATTTACAGTTTTTGAAGCAAATTTTGACAGCCATTTTTGTCTTTTTGGATTACGCCCATTTTCCGGGCCTCGGAAATTTCGACAGCCAGCGGAACTTTCGACAGTGAAATAAAATTTGTAAAATTTAAGTCTATTTATTTTAAATTTGTTAATTTCTTTTAAATTTTTATTTTCATTTTTTTTCATAAAATGATGAAAACAGGCTCAAAAATATGGTTCTAAGACTTCGAAGTTTACACTGTCGAAATTACCGGGAGCCATTTCGATCCAGCACATACTGTATACTATCAGCCTATTACTTACACTTAAGAAAACTCAAACACTTAAAATCCAAATACAATATTTTAAATCCAAATACTACATTTTAATTTAGACAAGAAACGCACTATAACGAGAAAAAATGCATTTTATATTTAGCGAAATTTTCGATAAATCGAAAAACGGCAAAACCGAAAATTGGGGGTTCGGTTTTAAACCGGTTTTGAACAACACGTTTTTTGAATTAATTTCCATAAATATATGTATTTACCATTTTAGGAGAGTTTCAACAAAATGGGTTTGGCTGCATTAGGCGTATTACTTCAGGCAATGCTGAACCTCACACGTAACTTAGTCAAAATATTCATCGCAAATGCATTTGATCTCATGGGAACGGGTGAAATTCAAACTCAACTATTCGATTCGGTCGACAATAAGCCGTGGGTTTATTTTTCCATATTTAAAATATTATAATTCAAGAAGAAAATATTTTATAATTGCAAATTAAAACTAAATCATAAAAATACTCAAAAACTGCTGATAGCGTAATTTCTATCCTGTGTCGTTGAGAGTGCTTGTTGGCTGGGTTTGGGGCACATATTTCTTTCGGCACCTTGTATGCATTGTTCTGTTTAAAATCATATTTCCATAATGCAATTCTAACTTATCTTACCATCATTTTTCCTTTCCTGATCTGTTTCTGTCTTGACATCATTCTTAAGAAAAAAAACTGTTACAAGATTTTTCGACTGACTCGATAAATTTTTTTTATATTTGTTCTATCTCTAAAAAAGACACCCTGTTGGGTTTTTATTTATGTTTTTTCGTACCTTTCTTCTAGCTACGATGATAACACAAAATGCAGTTGCAATAACCAGCAGCGTAACTACAACACCCGATAACCATGAATTTGTTTCTTTCTTGGCTACTGATTTCTGCCCATACTTGACTGTGTTTATGTCATATTTTGGTTTTCGAGGGTCCTCTTCGCTTTCAAAACCAGTAAAATTCAAGTGTTCATCACCATTGCTTCCAATTAGTAGCGTTATCTAAGGAATGATAATTTGGAATAATATTAATTAAATACAAAATTTTATTGTTATATT
This sequence comes from Rotylenchus robustus, assembly GCA_034700465.1. Taxonomy (NCBI): domain Eukaryota; kingdom Metazoa; phylum Nematoda; class Chromadorea; order Rhabditida; family Hoplolaimidae; genus Rotylenchus; species Rotylenchus robustus. Next base: position 5,082 of record JAQIYK010000351.1, read on the forward strand.
TGTGCTATACCGCCTTCCAGTCTATAGATGAATTTTCAAAAAATAGTCCTCCTTCGACAACTGTTGTTGTTGTCTTTATTGCCGCCGTGGTTGTATCTAACCGTTCATCATAATTCAGCTCGCTGGAATTTGCCTTCAGCAATTCGAAGATGGAATCACCTCTCCTGGCAAAGGGTCTATGACAAATAGTCTTTTCACTGTTAGCCAACTCAAATTCGCGCCTTCCAGCCGCGGCGTTTTTATATAGCATGTCGATTTGCCCTGCTACTAAATGTTGGTCATTATATCGAACTCTGTTTTTGTTTTTACTTTTTCGCATTTTTTCGTCGCAAAGCCATTTATTTTCCGAGAGATCTAGCATCTTCAAGGCATCCATTCCATCCAGAAAATTTTCATCTAGTGTTGTTAACTCATTTTTGGCTAAATTTAACCATTTCAATGAATGCTTTGAAATAATGGCATTTTGTGCAATTGAAGTTAGGTTAGAAGAGGCTAAATCGAGTTCCTAAACAAATTTTTTGATTTGACTTAAAATTGATTATAATTACCTCTAATTTAGTCAAATTAAATATATTTGCGTCAATTTTTTCCAGAAGGGTTCCGCTCAGATTTAAATAACGCAATTGTTCAAGGTCATCAAAAGCGCCAAATTGAATCTTATTCGTTTGATTAAATTTTAGGTCAATAGCACTTACCTCTCTTAAAGCTGCATTGTTTCTCATGTTAAGCCGTTCCAATCTTTTGTTCATTCCCTCAAAGGAACTGATGTTTAATTTCCTTAAGTCATTCCATCCGAAATCGAGACTTTCCAACACCGGCAAGTCTCGCCATATTCCATTAGGCAGCTCTCTAGAGAAAAATTAAGAAAATGCATAATTTTTTAAAACCTTATAAAATTTCCAGCAAGTGATAAGAACTGCAGATTGCTTAGACCTTCGAAACAATTTTCTTCAAGTTTCTCGATTAGATTAACTCGCAGATCTAACTGTTTTAAATAGAAATCTGATGAGTTTAAAATTTAATTACCCATTCCAAAGCGGGAAATTGCACAAAGCTGCTTGAGTTCAGCACTTTTAAATTGCACCCATTTATAACCAATCGCCTCAATCGGCTTAGATTTCTGAAGAAGTCAAATTGTTCAATGTTCACAATACCATCCATTTGTGCCATGTCAAGATTCTAAACTTTCTGTAAACTGATGATTCTGTTCAAGAATGAAAATGAACCTCTAAGTTTTTAAGCTGTCCAATTTCCCGAAGTAAAGCTTCACTTGCGTAGTTATGTTCCCCGATCTCAAGATTCTTAAGATTGCTTAGCTGACTTAGACTGTATTTTTCAATAGATGACGAGAGAAGATTTGCTGCCAAATTCAGAGTTTCTAACTAAAAAATTAACATGTTTTTCGTCCGTTGTTTTTTCTCACCCTTTTTATTCCAGAAAAACCTTCTCTTTTTAATATATTTATTTTGTTGCTTGCCAACAAAAGCTTTTTTAAATTTGGCGCCATTGCAAGAAGGTCCGTTGGAATTTCTTCTAACTCGCATTCCTCAATATCAATTAGTTGAAGGGAGTCAAAGGTCATCGAAATTTTTTCAATTTTTAGCTCTAGTTTTCCTCTGCATTTTTTGATTTCCAAATGCTTCAAATGGCGAATATGGGATCCCAGCATATGAACTGAAATAGTTGCATTCGAAAAGTCCATATGATCAAGCATAATCTGAAGCAAAATTTGTGGATGACCAAACGCAACAAATCACATACCCTGCTAACACTTTTATTAGCTTTGGTTGCAAGTTCAATGCTTTTCTGAAGGTCTGAAACTGTGGAGCCATAAATGCAGGTGATGGACACCAATTGCTCGTCATCTTTGTCCCTTCCTGCCGATTCGTCGATTGGGTGCCCGGGTCCGCAAAGACAAGCAATTCTAGTCAATTGCTTTAAATCGAACGAGTCCAGCGAGAAGCTTGTTTGGAAGGCTTCCAAGTCAGCGCACCCTGGGACTCTTTTCGAGCTGGCGGTTGTATTGGAATTGTTTGAGGACGATTTGATTGCATTTTGGGCATTTGTAATTGATATAATAATAGCGAGTAGGACTGTTGTCAAGCAAAAAAGTTCGGATGGAACCATTTCACTGTTATAAGTGTGGAGTAGGGGAATATGATAGATGAAGCACTTCAATCCTTACCAATTACCACTACGATAAATTAGCCCGATTAAGATGGCGTCGGTCGAGGATCGATTGAATCAAAAGAGTTAATAGAAAGGAAATCGTTTGGGTGGAGAAAAGAGGCTATGCCGTATGGCGAGGAGAGTGAAGGAGGGGGGGGATATCCACTGTCCACCCAATCCGGTTAATTCCTTTATTTGTGCGACATCGAAGAATTCGGGGAAGAGATGGAGTGAATTGGTGGAACGAATGAATGTGTTGTGAAGTGTGAATGGACAAAACCCAAAATAAGACAAATAATAATTATAATTTAAGTCGCTATTTGTATAAATATTGTTTTTTAGTTATCAGAAGCCAAGAAGCATTGAGGAATTGAAACAAAACCCACCCTCAACGAAGAAGGAACTAGAAGTCGAAATTATGAAGCAGCAGAACTTGCTTGAACATTTACACGAACATGTACTGAACACTCGCATTAATCATTCTCTCATTTAACGAATCCTTTTTCAGATCCAGCAAATTCGTCAGCGAGGCAACGAAGACACCAGGACGAGGGAAGAGCACATGTGGAATGTGCAGACGGGAATAACCATGCTGAAGCGCCGTCTGAAATCATTGGTCGAAAAAGAGAGCCGCGATGAGCGAGAAGAGAAGTCGGGCGAAGAAGGGCACCGAATTGACATGGACAGCACGGAGGAAGAAGCAGCGGGAACCAGTGGTGGACCATCGGCGGAAGGTCCGACGAGCTCGGCACTGCTGGAGAAGCAATTGTTGGCGGTCCAAATGGCATTGCGCAATGAAATTGCCGAAGAGAAGCGTCAAATCGCGCACATGCTGAGTGTTCTCAGAGAGGTTGTTGATTGCATTGTTGTTTATTTTGAACTTCGCCCCTACTTCAAATTCGTTTCATCCTTTGGTTCTTTGGTACATCTCTGTTAACGGAGGGGTCAAACTTTTAACGAGGGGAGGGGCAAAATTTTAACAGGGGCGGGCAATTTTTTTTTACTTTTATAATTTTAAAAGGTATTTTGGCTTTATTATTATGATTTTGTGTGTCGAAACGCTGAGAAACAAGCTTTTTCATGGGTTTTTTTTTAATGGTGTTTGGGTTCAATTCCGGCCAAAAAAGTTTTTGGACTTTTAAAAGACCAAAAGTGGTTTTTTAACATTTTTAAGCACATTAGAGTTCATTTCTGGTCGTTTTATTCCTTTTTAGACCGTTTATAGTCCACTTGAAAATTTTCAATTTGCCCCCCGTTAAAAGTTTGCCCCCCCCCGTTAATAGAAATGTACCGGAACTACCCTTTTCCTCCGGAGAAAAGGGAATTTACATGACTCTAAATTGTACTTTTTGCAGTTGCGATGTAAACTGCCACAAGAAGATCAGAGCAGATTAAGTAACTCGCAGCGTGGAATATGCGATGAATCACAAAGGAAATCGGGTTGTTTAACTGACGATAGCAATGGAGAAAGTCTCTTCCAGAAACAGAAACCAAGTGAAAATACCCAATCACAATCAGAGAAGAATGTCAACTGGGAGGAGTTGTACAAAGTTGAAAAAACGAGAAAGGAGTTTCTGTTGGGTGAACTTATTCGCTATAGGTTGGTTTGGTAGGGTGTATGGGTGAGCAAAGACTAAAAAGATCAAAAACCAATTTGGTTTGGTTGATAGGAAGATTTGCGCGCAGCTGCGAGCTCGCCTGGAACATGACACCGTGTTGTTGAAGCTGAAACAGCAACAGCCTAACAACAATCTCTCCAAAGATTCTGCTGATGGCACAGACACGAAGGAGTCGGTCCCTCTCAAAGAAGTCAACTTACTCGTTACCAGGTTCTAACCGGAGCATTCATTCACTTTTTGTTTCTGCCATATGTGTGTTTAAAACATTCGGATTTGATTGATCAACGCTAAAGTCACTAATAAGTAATAAGCAATTAATTGGAAATTTATTTGGATTATTAGTAAAAAATTGATTGAATTGACAAAGATCAGCCAAATAATGGGAGTGGGGAGGATCGCAAACAAAATTAATAAAATTGCAAAAATTAAACCAATTTTAATGTTAACGGGAAAGTGCCCCTCCCACTCACCGCACATATGGCACTTCCATGCCTTACATTCATTCAATTCCAGCTCAAAAATTCAATTCTTTGAATTCTAATCCCGCTAACTCGTTCATTGGTTTGTTCAATAACACCTTTTCATCATTCATATTCAACTCTCTACATTTCCGTTTTCAAACTTATCGCTCGCTTATCACCTATTTGTACTTTTCTTAATTAATATTATTAATCAAAAAGTTTTTATGATACGAGCTCACAGAATGTATATCCCATTTCCATTTGTATATATTATATGTATTTAAAAGTTATGATCACCGGTCATCCCAATATCCGTTCATTGTCCCATTTTATTTACCTTGCATATGATGTACCCCATTTAAATTCAGGAAAGTGAAATTTATCCAAAATTCTTTTATTTCGCGCGAAAGTGTTTCTACCGATATTTCTCATCAAATAAAACAAATTGCACGTCACTCACTAGCTAATGGGAAATGGCGACGAAGGACATAATGCTCTTGGCCATATTCGCGGTTTGCTTTTTGTTTCTGAAGCGTGTGGCCCAAAGTGAGTGTGTCTGCTGCCGGCAATGCAATCGATAAAGCCGTTCGGTCCTTTCATCGCCTCGGGCGGTGGCACCGTGTCTCCCCGCTCTCTCTCTTTCTCTCTCTTGCCCCGGCACTCTCACTCTCCCTTTCTCCCCTTTATCCATCCGCTTTTCTCGATCTCTGTGCCCCTTTCCCCCCTCCCCTCCCCCCCCCTTCCCCCCCTCCCTCACTGTCCTTTCCGACTTTCCTTCTTTTCCCGGTAAAGCCACTCCCTCTCCCTCCTCTTGCCATTGAAGCAACATGGTTGTGGTTGGCATGTTTAAAAAAGAAGACGGAGAGAGAAGGTTTCTTCGGATTCCGTTAACAGTCGTATGATGAAAAAACGCCTAGTACTTCGGTGCGGACGGCGGGGGTAAAAGAAGCCTAGAGAGCTCTGGATAATGTGCCTCCGTAGCTCAATTGGTTAAAGCTGTCCACGGTAAGGTCCCCGGTCTCAAGTCAAGGATGGATATCCATATGCCTATGCCTTCCCCAACATTTCATAACTATTGCTTCCATTTCAGTTCCCTCCCATCAAATTCAATCCCTCCGGGACATGACCAGTCCCGCCCCGCTCCACCTCCTCCCCCTTCTCCTCCTCTTCCTGCCCCTGCTCCCCGTCCACTGTTGGTGGCACTTCGGCAGCAAAACAAACGTTGCCCACCACCAGCAACAATCGGCGCCGTTGCCCGATGGTGTGGATGCGGTTGACTTGCGCATGCCCGGCGTGACTCCGCCACGGGTCAGTTACCAACAAAATGGCCTCTGGTCAGAATTTGATCCGCAGAGCACGGGTCAGATTCTGCCATGTTTCATCCAATTCATCATTCCAAATGACTCGGACTGTGAATTCAGAATGAGTCCTACTTGTGCACCGCGTTCCCATTGGACCCTGGACAGGACCACTACATCGGTACGGCACTAAACTAAACTTTCGGTCCCATTTTCATTTGCAGTTGGCTTCAAGCCGTTAGCTGACTCGCACCACATCCACCACATAATTCTGTACGGATGCGAGATGCCTGGCAGCGAAGAAGGAGCCTGGTCCGTAAGCCAGGGAAAGGCTTCGGAATGTGAATGGTCTCTTTTTCATCTTAAGGGACTGCGGCGAGATGGTGTCCGCGCAGGGGCACTACGGTCACTCGCCCGTGTGCGCCTCCCAGCCCGACATCATCTACGCGTGGGCACACAACGCCCCCGAGCTGATCTTGCCCCAGGGTGAGTGCAGCACAAAGAACAGAACATCCCCAGACCAAACTCCTTAATTAGTCCATGATAATGATCATCAATCACTGTGTGTGTCTTTAGGGGTCGGCTTCCGTGTCGGCGGCTCTTCCAAGGCACAGTCCCTGGTGCTGCAGGTGCATTACATGCACAACGGACAGAAGGACCAGTCGGGCATCCGAATCCTGCACACCGACCAGCCTCAGCCCCGCTCAGCGGCCACTCTGTTGTTGGCCACCGACGGACACATGGCACCCAAACAGACCGGTTTATTATACATATAAAAACAACAACCAATAAAAAAGGGGAATTGCAAAGAAAACAAAAAAAAGGGGAATTGCAAAAAAAAAGAAGAAGGGGGAATTGCAAAGAAAACAACGACAAACAATGGATGGGTTCAGTTAGCGAAAGATTGGACCATTTCAAAGATGCAATTAGCGGACAAACAGTTTTAATTACCTTTATTATTATTATTATCGGGGACGACAAGCAACCCACCGTAGAGGAGCAGCAGCAGATCAATCATTTGGGAAGGAAAGCGAAAAACGAAAACAAAAGGGACAATTGACGAGGACAGCACGCAAGTGGTTCCGTAGTGTAGCGGCTATCACATTGGACTCTGAATCCAATAACCCCGGTTCGAATCCGGGCGGGACCTCAAACTTTTTTCTTTCTTTTTTTTTAATTTGGTTTAACCAATTTCGCACATTCTTTACCATTTTATTTTTTTTTGAAAATTTGAATTTATCCAAAACATTTTGTGCATTAAAAATATAATTTGTTCTGAAGAACAACTGGAAGTTGCTTGCGTGGTAGACGAACCGGTGGAGATTCACCCATTCGCATTTCGAGTGCACACTCATCGCCATGGACAGAAAGTGGACGGATGGGTGGTGAAGGAGGACCCGAGGGACGGGCAGGACCGGTGGACATTGCTTGGTCAGCGAGACCCGCAGGCAAGTAAAGCGAAGGGAGAGGGAAGGGGAGGGGAGGGAAAAAGCGAAAATTATCAATGGACTCGGGCTGAACACCAACCAAGTTCTGCAAAAGACAGTTTGTGGAGACGAACAACTCCTTGGAAAGCAAATCAATTTTGGAATCAATTTTCTTTGGAAATTAATTGCCTTAAACTTATTATTTTTGAGGTCACTTCTGAACCATTGGGTTTATTATTTCATAATCCAATTTATGACATATTTACGTCTCTGTGTTTCAGCTTCCGCAACTGTTCCAACCCGTGGCCAACCAGTCGATTGTCATTTCCCAGGGTGATGTGCTGGCCGCCCGGTGCACAATCAAAAACGAAGAAAAAAGGTATAAACCGAAGGGGAGGGGGGGGAAGGAAAAGGGATCGTGGAAAACTGAAAAAACAATTCCCTGAAGGGAGCTGAAGGTTGGCCCGACCGGCGAGGACGAAATGTGCAACTTCTACCTGGTAGGACAGGACAACCCCCCCCCAAATGCACAATATTTTGTCAGATGTACTGGACCGAGGGTGACCAAGTTTTGGCACAGAATGCCTGCTTCTCGCCCGGGCCCCCGATCTACCGTTGGACAAACAGTGCCGGACTAAACCATGTCCCGCACGCGACGAAGGCGAAGAAATGACCGAATGAATGGAAGCAATGTGAGCACGGCACCTCATTTCCCTTACCCCTTCCCCAAGCGACGATCTCCCGTTGAATTTGAACGCATATTCCGAGTGTAAATGGAATTAAAACGTGGGACTTTGAAAGAACTTCACAAATTTAATTGTTTCTACTCAAAGGCATTGTAGATGAAAAATGATTAGAAATTGGGATATCATTACCTTGCAAAAAATTAAAGCTAACTTTTTCGGAATCTACGTGACAAACTTGAACAAGCCAATTGATGGTCATTGATGTTCGTTAGATCCATGCCTTTAATCAATCGAACCCATCATTTTCCGCTTTAGCAGCAATTATTTGCTGTGGCGAACCAAGTGCTGCATCTTGGTTGTGTTCCCGGGGCGTTTGACCTTCTCGGGTCGCCAGCTCCTCCTCCTCCACCTCCCTCTCTCCGTTGCTCTCGTCATTTTGTTCGTTTGGATGTTCGCTCTCCTTCTTTAGCCTACGGCACAGCTCTTGCAACTGTGCCAATTGGCGATCCTTAAGTGCCATCGTCCGCTCAGTCTCCGCCTTCTGGCCTCTCATCGCGGTCACAATGCTAAAAATGATTGGATTGGCAATTAAAAGCGGTGGTCAACCTGGTCGCCTCTTCGGCTTTTTCCTTCCATTTGCGTGCTTCTGACTCCATTCTGATCATGTTTCCGTTCATCTGATGGGTATTATACATAAAGCATTATTGTTTGCTTCAGGGAGGCACACGGGGCACGTGCCTCCCCCAACGAATTTTTCTAGGGAAAATGTTCGATTTTAACAAAAAGTTCCTAGATTTTCAAAAAAATTTCCGGCAGCGCCTATCGGCACTACCGGACTCTTAATTTAATTTATATAAGCTGTCACTAGATTTTAACCAAAAACATGAAATTTGATTGAAAATCATAATATTCTTGCAAAAAATGAGCAAATTTCTCGTTGGAACATTACTATATTGGTTAAAAAATCGCCACGCCAAAGGTGCGGCAAAATTTTTTGAAGAATTATCATGGATACCCCCTTTAAGGCAAAATCCTAGATCCGTCCCTGGTTTGCTTATAAAATTATTTTTCAAGGACATGTTTCAACATTTTTCAGAAGTATTTCATTTAAAGGACACTTTTTGACATGATATTAAATCAAAAAGATTATTTTTTTATTTCAAAATATTTATTCTTTGGTTTTGGACAAAAACCTAAATAATCGACTGAAAAGTAAGTTTTTTTTGTGTTTTTTTACCAGTGGCATATACAGGATTTTCTGGAGGAGGGGGTGCGCATCCCCGCACCCCGGGGTGCTGGATTTAAATTTGGCGACCTTTTTTATCCGGCGGTAAAAATCGTTTCTTACGACTGTATTTTATTGAAAATAATTAAATTTATTTTCTGTTTTTAGCGAAAAAACACATTTTAGCCTATTTAAGTGAAAAATACACTTTAAGCCATTTTTGTTTAATTTTAAACAGTTCGAGCGAAAAAAATAAACATAATTTTGGTAAGAAAACGCGAAGATTTTTTCGAAGATTTTTGAACATTTTCTTAAAAATTTAGCTGAAAATTTCAATTTTGGCATTTTTGGGGAACGAAGAGAGTAATTTCCCCTGCACTCTAGGGGTGCTGCTTGGGGGTGCGCACCCTCGCACAGGAGCGGATCCAGAATTTTGCTATGGGTGGGGTACCCATGCTGGCCAACCCCACCTTCTAAAAAAATTTCGCGACGCGCCGAAGGCGCGGCGAATTTTTTACCTTTATAGTAATGTTCCAACAGGAAATTTTCTCTTTTTTGCACAAGAATAGTAAGAAACTTTTGTTTTTTGGGTAAAATTTAATAAAAACTTGTATAAATTAGGATCCGACGGTGCCGATAGCATACATGCACACGGGGTCAATCAGAAGTTCAGAAGGGGCATTGCGCGGTCCCCAAAAAATGGGGGCCCTCCAATCGAAGCTTCGAAATTTGCGCGGTCCCCAAAAATGCATAAAAACGCACTTTTATGTATAAAAAATAAATTAACAAGTGATTTTCATACTAGGAATTAACTTTTTTTTAAGAGTTTGCACATGGCTTGAATTGAATCAAGCAAGTCCGTAACCAGACATTTTTTTCGGAGGGACACATTTTCATGGGTATAATTTTTGGTTCTACAAATTCGATTTGTATGAGTGTATTTTCATTAAAAAACAATAATTTTCAGAGGTGTATTTTCGGTTTTTGAGAGAAAAAATGCTCCGAAATGCCATAAAATTAAACAGAGAAAATGTATTTTAACAGAAAAATATTTTGGATAAAACTGGTTAAAAAAATTTTAGTCGCATCGAAAAATCGATTTTTAGGGGTGTGTTTTTGGACTGGGACTTAATTTTCATATACAACAGCGACACACTAAGCATCG
>JAQIYK010000352.1:0-15118 GCA_034700465.1 Rotylenchus robustus
GGATTTTTGGTCCCGAAAGTCCCGATCCCGTCAAAGCAAAATCCCGATCCCGAATCCCGATCCCGGTTTTTTCAAAAATCCGGGCTCTACTCATTATGCTCAAAACGATCTGAAATTCGGGTATAAAATAACAAATATTATTTAGTGTGTTATGATAATACACATGTTCTGAAAATTATAATGGTAACAACACAACAATTGGCAAGTACTTTCAAATCTTCTCGCACAAATAGAGAACAGCAATTACAAGAGATGGTCATAAACTCCAGTTCGATCAAACCTTGTTCACAATCAAATGTTCGAGAAATGCCTACTTCTACAAAAAATGAGTGGCTAAAACACCTGATAGCTGGTGGAACGGCCGGCATTGTTAGTAGGACAGCGACAGCGCCGCTAGACCGACTTAAAGTATTCCTTCAGGTAGGTAATTTAATATATCCACATAATATATCCGCAGTGATTCACTTTTGATCCTACTAGAAGTAAGTTTTATATGCATTTGAACTGACATGAGATTTAAGGTTAACGCCAATCATAAAACTCCGTACACAATGCCATCTGCTGTTAGATATTTGTTAGTTAATTTTAATTATTAATAACATGGAATTGATTTAATTCGTGTATAGGCACCATGAAGGTGGTTTCCTATCATTCTGGAGAGGAAATTTCATTAATGTTCTGAAAATTGCGCCAGAATCAGCAACAAAATTCATGTTTTACGAGCAGGTTTTTATTGGATATTCGTTTGAAGAGATACTGAGATACTAACTAATGTTAATTTTTTAGATTAAGCAAGTAATACAGAGAGATCGAGGGCATAAAAGTCTTGGAATAGGCTGGCGATTTGTGGCCGGTGCAACTGCTGGAATAATCGCACAAACCGCCATTTATCCATTGGAAGTTTTTAAGACAAGAATGGCACTTCGAAAGTCAGTAAGATGTGGGACCCTGGGTCTGGGCGTCTGGGACCATTGTACCAATGTTCAATTAGAATTTTAGGACAGGTGAAGATGCTTACCTGGTAGGAACACGGATGGTAAAAGAAGGATGGAAGTGCTTTTACAGAGTTAAACGATTTGGTTTTTGATTTATAATATAGACGTCTGCGTTTTAGGGTTATCTCGCTAATTGTATAGGCATTATTCCATACGCCGGTATTGATCTGGCTGTTTATGAAACCCTCAAGAATCATTTAACACAAATGAATTCTAACAGAACAGAACCAAGTAACTATAACTACCAATATTATATTGTTATTATTTTATCAATGACAGGTGTTGTTGTCATACTCGGTTGTGGAATCGTTTCAAGCACAATTGGGCAAATATTCACTTATCCGATAGCACTTATAAGGACAAAATTACAAGCTAGAGGTTTGTAACAGAAAAGAATATTTTTTATCCTTTTTTTTAGCAGTTTCTAGTGATCCTAATCAACCTTCGACTATACGAGGCCAAGTTTGTATTTCATATAATATTAGTGCATAAAAGTATGGATGTTTAAGATTGCATATATAATTCGGAATGAAGGATGTCTAGCCTTTTATCGAGGGTTTTTACCTAACTTTATGAAAGTTCTCCCTGCAGTATCCATTTCCTACCTAACCTACGAAGAATGCCGGAAATTATTTGGAGCCAAAATGACTTAAACAAGAAGGGATTATTTGCAAGAGCGTCACCTTTTTTGTTTCGTTCAATTCCTGACATTTTTCATTTTAGTAGCTTAATGCATATGGGTAGAATTATATTTCGCATTAAGACCAAATAATTGCTTCTTTGTTTACTGTACAACCTGCTTGTTATTTTTTTATGTTTATTGTTATATATAAATTGATTTCCTTCTATGTATCTGTTTGCTTTATTCGATTTTCGTTTTTAAATCGAATCAATTCCACTATATTAATAGTTGCTGCAACCAAAACATTAGCATTACAGTGAACTAATATGCGTACATGTTTATTATATTTATTGTGGGTTAGTAACGTTTTTATTGTCCATAGAACATTTTGTTCCATTCATTTAGAGTACTATAAATTTGATGATATTTTATGATTGCATGCAATAGTAGTTGTTCATAATTTCTAGGTTATTTAGAAGACGAACGTTTCGAAACAATGTCAATCAGTTTTCCTCAACTTCTTACTAATGAGGAAAAGGAATTGGAACTTACATTCGACAAGTTGAAAAAGATAAGAGAGCTGGTCAACAAACGCAGGTCTTCTAAAGGAGAAACATCAAAAGCTGTGAAAGGGGAGACATCGAAAGCTCAAAGTTTGTTTTAATATTTGCTTGAGAAGTTTCTCATCAGTGGATTCAACTATTAAATTGCGATGTTTGGAAACAGGATAGTAAATGAATTAGAAACCTAAAAAAAACCTCCAACCCGAATGTATTGCGATGGAAAAGAGCACATACATGGTTTTTGTCATTTAAGCTTTTCAGTGTTTTGTTGATATATGATTCTTTTCCCGTTTTGCAATTTGTAAAATTACATTCAATAAATACATGACATAATTTAGCCATCCAAGAAGCTGAAGTTAGAACTGAAGAAGTGCGTAAAGCAGCAGCAGATGGAAAACTCACTTTCAAGGGACGTGAACCTCCAAAAGATGCATTCAAACAAAGATATCAGACTGGCAAGAGGAAGAAGGTTCATGAAAATAACTGATTGGACTGTTCTCACCTTTTTAGGGGATTTTCTTATTTCCTAACACATCCATAACCTTATTTGGCCTTTTTCCATTGTACATGTTAGGAATGTATTATATCTTGGAATGTAACCCAACGCAAATAATTGATTATACTTTTCATGTTTAGCAAGAGGAAGCGAATTCCTTTAAATTTAAATGTTTAAAATACGAAGACGGGAATTTTTCAATTGAGTTTGCTATGATTTCTCCATTAAAAAAACCGACAATGGGCTAACATCGTTTTGAGTAAACAATTTACGAGAATTTACGTTTTACGAATTTAGTATTTGTCCGCTGACTTCTTTTTTGTTAACAATAAAGGGGTTGAAAATTTGTGTAAATTACTGAAATGTACAACAAACAAAAAAGGGGAAAAGAAAATTTGAAAGTAAAACCAAAAAATAACTAGATTTGAAATATAATCGTGATATGAGAATGTACTTAAGGACGATGACGAATCGCTTGATTTTGAGCGTGACGAAACAAAGGTAATCTAATTAGAGTAAAAATTTCAAATGTTGATATCCATTAAACATCAGGATGAACACGGCACAAGTCAGTCAAACAATCCGAAGTTGAGCGAAGAATCCAGCGAAGCATATGGTGAGATTTCAGCCAGACCTCGTGCAGTGACGGCAGGTTTGTCGAACCAATGTTCGAACTTTAAAAGAAAAAAACGTTTTTAAATGTTTTTATAGAAGTTGGTTTGTTCAACATGGACTTCAAAATTCCGAAGAAAAAATCAAGAGTGGAGTTGCAACATTCACCTTTTGCTCACACAGATACTTATCGCTCAACCGGCGCAACGTCCAACAGTATCTTCAGTTTAAAACATTTAGTAAACTATTCGGTTTATTAGGTGCCAGCATTGAATATTTGGGAGCTGCACCTGCAGCAAGCATTGAATGCCTGGGCGAACTTTTAAAAGAAGGGAACAAAAACATTGGATTTGCAGGAAAAGGCAAGTTTTTTAACAGTCTGAAACCCAAGAATTTGCGTATGTATATACTGGTATATAAGATCACATTGTTATGTTAAATTTTTTTAATGCTAATATTGGTCGAGGGGAGGGAAACAATGAAAGAGCATGGAATTCTTTTGGAGGAGGACAAAGTCGCGGTTTTTCATATTTTGTATACTATTTAACATCCAATTTTTATTTTAAAAATTACAGCAGGCAGTCAAAATGATGGTTTTTCCAATGCGGGATTCTCCTCCGGCGGGTTTGGACAATCTGCACACCACCGTGACAACGACACTCGGAGTGAGGACAATAACTCGGGATTTTCAAACGCTGGTTTTGGCTCCAAACAGCGCGATAGCGACCAACAACAGGGAGATGGAGGCTTCTCAAACACCGGCTTTGGACGCCAAGACAGTGGAGGAGATGGAGGTGGTTTTGCAAAAGGATTCACCAATTCTGGCTTTGGACAATCATCAAACCGCCGTGAAAGCGATCAAGGGAGTGGTGGTGGATTTTCAAATTCTGGCTTTGGTCAATCTGATCGTCGCCCGTCTGCTGGAGGTGCAAGTCCGAACCAGAACAGTTCCTTTGGAAATGACGGGTTCGCAAACTCTGGCTTCGGAAATTCAGGTCCGATTTTGGAAATTCATCTTTCTTATAGTAATCTTTGTTAAACTTAGGCTTTGGGGATAGCGGACGAAAGAATGATGGCAGTGGTAACAATGGATTCAAAGGCGGCAATCGTGGCTGGGGTGGAGGAGAAGGTCGTGGCGGAGGATTTGGTAACAGAAGAAATGATGACAGAGGAGGGGGAAGAGGAGGAGGGTGGCGCGGAGGCCGAGGTGGTGGAGGAGGAGGAAACTGGCGAGGAAACCGTGGAGGTTGTGCTTATTTTTTTAAAATTATTCATCATAAAATTTTGAAGGAAATGACCGAGATGATGGTGATGGCAACGATCGAGGAGGTGGTCGAAGGGGAGGAGGCGGGAGAGGTCGCTGGGGTGATGGAAGTGGTGGCGGATGGGGTCAGCAACGTCGAGGTATCCAAATGTGAATTTGCAATGCGAAAGTAGTACCCTAGATTAAATTTTGGTTGTGGCTTTGTGGTACATTTTTAATCACTTTTTAGACAGTGGCGAAAACGATTTCAGCTCGGACAGAGGATTTGGTTCTTCTCCGGACAAAGGCGTAAACAATAAGCGAGAAACTGGACAATCAGGTGCATAAACTCAATTTTTTAACAAGATCCAATCCTGAAACGGTCAACCGTTGTGTGAATTTAAAACATTCATTTTAGCTGCTTCTTCATCGAGTTCTGGCGAAGGCTTCGGCAGTTTGGGCTTCGGCAATGGAGGCTTCGGTAATGGCGGCGGCTTTGGGAATTGATGGTGGAGCCATGTGGAAAAATGGTCTATTATCTACCGCCCTTATCTCCTTATATATTTTTATTCCGATGAATATTAACTACAATTCCTCTTCTTGAATCGGACCTTTCTCTATCATCCTATAGCTATATAAGATAGACAGTTGCGCTGATTTTTGTGCCTCCAATTGGTCTCTCCTTATGAAACGAACCTTCAGTTTCATCGTTTGTTCATTCATACGATGATCCATCCTTTTCCATTTATCATTTTCTCTCCATCTTCGTCCATCACACAGATCAATCAACCAGCACATATTTGTCTTCATCTCTCTCAACAAATTTATTATTATTATAGCCAAGAGGTGGCCTTTTATATTTGTCTTTTTGAACAACATACATTAAGTTGGATTGATAAAATTATTCCGGATTTTTTGTTTTATTATAGCGAGTCATAAATACTCGTTAAATTCGGAAAATTCATGTCGTGATTTATTTATTTTTCGGTGTAACTAAAATTCCCAAATGAACCAATTTCCAATACCAAACATACATTATTGCATTTTTTGGGTGTGTTTTTGTTTCCGTTTCGTTTGGCAGTCAAAATAAAACCGAAACAGACCAGGATTGGCTGCATTCAAAATAAGGATGAGGAGGGCTTACTCGCCGCCCACTAATAATTTGTCGCTTTTTAGGACGAATATTTATTTTTTGTTCACGGAAATTTTTTATCCCTTGCTTATCATATCCATATTATCTGAATATAATCTTTTATTCGATCCCATAGTAGGATTGAAAAAGAACACAATATTTTTACTAGCGAGCATTTAACTAAAATTGGGAAATTCGTCGAACAAACTTTCAAGTGTCTTTGTGATCAGTGATCACTGGTGTTTTGCTCGCTTTACATTTTACCGAGGTAATTTTGAAAAGCATATCCAAAAATATGGGATCATTTATGGCCGGATCAGCAGATGGTGGCCATCAGGCAATGTTTTCAATTGAATTTGCATAAATATAATTTAAAAATGTAAAAAGATGGGGAAGGACGAAGGGGTGGACGGGGTGGGTGGAGGGAGTTGGGCGGACAGTTGCACATGCCCACCTTGTGCTAAGCTATCGACGGAAGAATGTGAGGGTTAGTCTAATAAGATACAGCTTATCGTAGTCATTGAGAGAAGAGAGAAAAGGGGAAATGTGACAAATTATCACTTCAAATTTGTACTGTACTGTGTGGGTGGTGAAGAAGGTGCGAATTGATTAGGAGGTGCGGATGAGAAGGGAAGGGAGGGGATGCAAATATCCGACGAACAAACAGAAACAAAGTCGGGGAGCAGGGCCACGCCGAAGGTGCCGACAACAACAACAGAGGAGGCTATGAACCGGGCACAACCTGGTCACCGGGAACGCCTTGTCGAAAGCGTAGTTTGTTGATGGGCAGTTTGGTAGATTCGCTTGAGCGTGGCCTGAGGATTTGGTTGCTCACACTTGGCCCGGTTGTCCAGCTGCTGACCTGCACCAATTCATTGAAATAGTTATTATTCCGAATTTGCCTTAATAATAATTCGGTACTATTCTACAAGGGGGAGGGGCAAAATTTGTGTTTTTTGGCAGCAAATTTTAGCTTACTAAATAAAAAAATTTAAATTTTTTTGCCCACACCCGTTAATAGGGTAGTACCAATAATTCTTACCGGTAGGAACATAGGTGGTTGTCCAGGGATGTGTTGATCAACAACTGCACTGGCTAATGCTCTTGCAGTGACAAAGGGTCGTCGACACTCAGATTGTGCTCTTTGGTGAAACTGTTCTCGGAGATGGCGACGAGCGCCTTCCTGTTGCTGGCGCACTGTGTCCATTATGGCGAGTGACCTGACTGGCGAGGATCTGGGCATCAATGGCTGATCCGCGAGCAGCGCTCTGACGTGCCGGATCCATTCCGGGTCGCCTCGTTGTCGGGCCGGTTCGGACCCTTCCTCTGTATGTCTTTGGTCTATCCGCTGACTCTGTCTTTGGCCCATTAGGTGTTGTTCGGCCGATTCCATCAGAGGCGATTCCCCAATTGGGCTCAATAATGTTCTCACAGCTTCCGATGGAACCTGCGCCACGGGCGGCGAAATGCGGCCTGGCGCCGGTGGGCTCAGTCTTCCCGCCATCAGTGGCGTCAACAAGTGTTTGGGTCTACTCCATCCGTGACATTTTAACTCCCCGATGACTTCGCTCTCATCAGAAACTGATGCACCGATATGGAACCAATGCGCAGAAAGGAGCTCGGGCGCTGTGGGACGCTGCGCAGGATCTTGGTGTAGCAGAGCGTGCAGAAGCCACTTGGCAGATTCGGACAGCGATTTGCTGATGGGGAAGGCTGAAAAGATTGATTTTTGAAGGGGAAGAAAGAGTTGGGATAGGATACTTAATAAAAAAAATAATGGAGAAAATGTACATCATTGCCTTTTGAGTTGGGATGTCAAAAAGTTGATTTAGAATCGTAATCGTCCTACTCATAAATTTTGGAGATTAGCTGAGTTAAGTCTCCAAGATCACGGCTTACAGAATCGATGGGCCCGGATGCGACGGAGCAGTGCGATCGGACTGGGACTGGACTCGAAGAAAGGATAGCGTCCGTTCAGCAACGTGAACATCAACACACCGAAGGCCCAAACATCCGCTGCGCGCCCTCCGTAAAGTTCATTCTGCAGAGTAAAATATTGTGAAGCTCATTTGAATGCTTTTTCGCCGCACCTTCTTGTCCAATATTTCGGGTGCCACATAGGCCGGAATGAACTCCTGTAATGTCATCGCATCGTCACAAGGGTCGCCAGCCAAACACAGATCCAACACGTTGTTGACCCGAATTTGTGTTCTAAATAGTTCTCAATTTGTTTGACACTTTTTTAACCTTGTCAATTTCTAAGTATCCAATGGTCTATTTTATGTGTCCAACTTTTAGCTGTTTCCTAATTTTAATTCCCACCATATTCCCACCTTCAAGTCTTTTATCCTATGGGCCATCTCAATGTTAAATTTTGCTTCCCCTCTCTAATCAACCAATTCAGATCATTGTTTTTCTCGACTTTCTTCTTCTTCTCCCTCCTTCCCATTCTCCTCACCCAATTCCACCATCCATCGCATTTTTGCTGTTTACGAAATATTGCCTTCCTCCTTTCCCCGTACTCTCCCATTGAGCCGGTCCTCCTACACAACACATATGACGATGGATGGTGAATGTGGATGGATTGGGGAGAGTGAGGAGGGAGGTGTGGGAAGGGTGAAGAAAGAGGGGCGCGTGCTGCACATTTTTCTCATCGATTTAAGGTTGAGAAGTAGAGAAATGGGTGAATGGAAAATAGTGAGAAATGGTAAAAGAATGATAGAGTGGAGGGAAAAAATAGTGCAAAAAGTGTGGAGAAGACAAAAAAAGAGAAATAATGTGGAGTAAAAAAGACAGAGAAATACGGGCGGAGTCAGATGGTTGGGGAGACGGGCACCAGAAGAAAGAAAGAAGCTCAAAATCAAAGATCCTTCACTCATTTTTGGAAATGTTATTCAGTTGGTGTAAACTGAATGGTCAGATGTGTAAAAATAAAAAGTGCACTAGGAGGGAGCAGTAGGTCTAAAATCCAGAATACAGTCCAAAACGAATGCAAAAAACCTAACTTGTTGTTCATCAAAATCAAAACGCTACATTTATTACTATTATTGAAAGTACGCTTTTAAGAAATTACTTTTGGGTGTTGGTGAATACAAATTTGCGCAGTCGAAAGTCGCGGAAATACAGTCCGATATGATGGCAGAATTCGAGTAGTGTGGCGATCTGTTTAAGGACAGGCTGCACTTTTCGTTCGGTGCGTCGCGAGGACACCGAGTGCAGCTTGTCCGGCCCGGACAGCTCCTCCTCTTCCACCAGTTGATGCAAGTTCCCGTGATGGTCCGGTAACAGAACATAAACTAAACCCTTCTTGGCCTTCACAGCACTTCTTGCCACCCGCAATTGGTGCAGCGGAAGGAGTAGGTCTCTGCGCAACTCGAACTCTTCCTCGCTATACTGGCTGGACACCGCCTGCACACGAGCCATGATCTCCGCGAACTGTCGCCACTCGTCACTGTTCATCACCTTAATGTTTTTTTTAAAATATTTTAACCAGCGGATTAAAGATCCGCTGCGAAATCGTGGCCAGCTGGTTTGGGTCCAATTTTTTGTTTGGTTCTTTTTTTTGTTTGGGTCCGTTTTTTGTTTGAATTTGATTTTTTCTATTTTTAAAATGTAAATTTCAATATTATTTTTTGTTTTTTCTTTATTTTACGTGTTTTTTCTGTATGCTAAAATCACTGCACTGCTCGGAAATTGAACCCGTTCTTCCATGTTCCCAAGTCTAAGCCCTTCACCACTCGACCGCCGACCACCCATAATTGCAAATTTTTCGAGTTTTTTGAAATTTTCACTACCTTATAGCCTGGTTTTCAAAAAAATTATACCAAAAGTTGCGCTGATTTTTTCTGCATTTTTTAATACCAATTTGATAAGGTAGCGAAATAATATTGGCGAGTTATTCGCTAAACACCGCGAAAACACTTGTTTTATTAGTTATTACATAGAGATAGATTAAAAATTAACAAATTAAAGCTTTGCTCCAACCTGGCAGTGAAGAACAGCTTGGGTGACAATGTTGACAGCCTTACAATTGCGTCCATCTCCGACCAGCTCGAATTGTCCGTCTGATTCGTCTCTAATCACCAAACCACCGCTGGCCAAGTGTGCTTGCTTCGGGCTCTAACATAAATTTTAATAAAATATGCATAAAATAAAAATTAGTGATTTCTAAAAAATTGTTCTCGCTCTCGAAACCATGGTACTCCACAGTGAAACAAAAGGAAAAACCGTTTGTCGGGATATTTAAATAATTACGGTGGATTCGTCGCCTTGCACATATTCAAGCTCGGCTAGGGTCAAAGGCTGTGGACGTTGGACAGCACCGGAAGTGATTTGCAAAGAGACCGTTTCACTCTCCGAGTCCGAAGAGTGGCTGGCGGTAGAAGAAATCGAGCACAAACGTAAACGCTTGAGGGGATCGAGCCCATCGGCGGGAGGAAATAAACCCCCTGAAGGATAGACGATACCAGCAATGGAGCTAAAATCAAAGCGAATTGATTTGGAGGACTTTATAATATGTACAGTTTCCTTTAACTTTTAACCCGCTAATTATCCATTAGCTGATTTAGAAAGGAAATATCCGGTGCATTTTGCTTACCATTCTTCGCTGCTGCTAATGAACGGTGTTTGGCGCTGCTGTTGAGCACCACCTGTTCCTTCCGCGTCGCTATTCAGCGACTCGCTGGAACTGCACAGTTCCTTAGCGACCGTTCCGACCGCGCTGAGATCGATGCGACTGATCAATGGCGGCGCTCGCCGCTTTCGTCCGTTGCTCGGAAGTGGAGGCGGAGAAGGATTGGAGGGCGAGCGATGATGTTGGGATTGAGCGGTGGATGGGACGAGAAGGGACAATGTACAGGGACGACGGAGGAGCAATCGGGGATGGTGGTCATCGGTGGTAGAAACAGGAGGCGGATGAGGGACAGATAGAGCTGCGGAAGTCATTCCTGAAAAATGAATGGGAAAATAAAAATAAGCGAAGCAAATTGAGGACTTCGGATTTGTTGTAAAAAATAACATTGAACCCTAATTTTTAAATATAAAAACAAATTATCATCGAAAACGGAACTAAAGGATCAAATGGAAAATTGGGTTGGGTACCAGCAGGGGCCGATTTCAATTTCCGGCGTAACTATAAAAAATAGTATACGAAAATGAGAGAGCGGTTAGGGAAATAAGTCTCTCACTTTCGCGTACTATTTTTTATAGTTATATTGAATGAAATCGGTCCCAGATCTTTTTTCTTTTAATTTTAACGTGCAAATACGATCCGAAAGTGTTTGTTTAACAATATTTATGACTTTCTCTCGACCTATACGAAATAACGCCCTATTCAAATTTGTGTAAAACCATAGTGGGAGAGGGACCCATTGTTTTGCAATTTTTGGCACTATAATACTTAGCACTATAATTAATACACAAAAACCCCTTAATCAATTTTTTCTCACAATTTTTCAACAATTTTTTTCACCATTTCTTTGCCTCACAAATGTTTTTTATGCGTTTTAAGGATTTTTTTGAAAAACAAAAGGTTCCTTCTTATGGTTTTACACATTTTTGATTAAGGTAAATTAAGGGGCTATTTGCGTATACGGTCCAATTTTTTGGGGCTTAAAACTCCCATTTTTCTTACTTTTCTCACCCACCCACCCAAATCTGGATTATTTGGTATTGTAATTTTCGAAAATCTTTCCGGGTATGCTTTTCATAAAAAGATGTGTACTTACATGGAAGCAAAATTTATAGGTCCGATTTACACATTTACTCATCCCTTTCCGAGAAAAATGGAAAAATCGGACAAATTGTGATATACCGCCCCATCTCCTCCATCCAGTTCGCCCAGTATGTCGCAAGCAGGTCACTCCCACCACACCCACCTACCCCCCCACCCATTCAGCCCAAATTCCAATTTCATCAGTGGGAGAGGAAAGGACCGATGACAAAGCGCGGTGCCGTACGCTCATCTTGTTCTTTCTTTCTTCTGTTGGTTGGTGTTTAGTCGGTCGCTTTTTCAAAACGAATTTCTGTGTCCCTCTTTTTCTCTGTTGTCTCTCCCTAATTCCTTCAGAGGGTGTTGTGAAATAGTGTTGAAGAAGAGAGACAACAGACAGACAGTGAGAGACAAGCACATCACATGTTCCCTTCCTTCCTTCTTTTCCAAAGTGGCTCTCATCTCGGGATTGGGTGGGGCTTGGGGGTGGTGGGGACAATGGCATGAAAACACTTTTGAAATTGTTCGGCATCGGGTCGGTCTGGGCTGGGCCTGGGTGTTGTCTGTTGTTGTTGATCTCTATCTCATTCATTGTCTGTTGTTGATCCGGGTTTTTTTTTGTCGTTAAATTACCTCTTGCAACCTATGTTTTTCATCCCTTTACATACATTAGGTACCTCCTTTTTACACAATCCTCCTCTATCTCTCCCCCTTCCCTTCTCTCTACTATCTTCCCTTTTCCTTCTTTCTCTTTCTTCATCGTTTTTAAACCAAAAAAGAGGATGGACGGACTCTTTCGCCACTCGCCCCATCTCTCTCCAACCCATAAACACCCATTTCACCAAATTTAATGCCTATTTGTATATTCGGCTGGTGGGGAACAAACATTTTAATCAACATTCTGCCTTTTTTTTAAATTGCACTTGCCTTAAATAATTGATGGTGGGCGGAGGACGTCGGCACTTGGTCGGCGGGCCTCCCAGAACTATGTTCTTCGGTATGAGATATTGCACTACGCTTTGCCTGAGGGGATGGGAGGTGCTTGTGGAAGAGGTGATGGATGAGTATGGCGATGAGATCCGTTGTATTATTTTGTTGATCCGTTTTTCCGTTGTTCGATCCGTCGGAGCAGTACTTCGATCAGACAGCTTCTTCAGCAGGTGCCGGACTCCTCAAAGGGGACAGTCCACTAACCGCCGAATGCTGCTGAGGGAAGAACTGCTGGGAGGAGGGCATCATTGGCGGTGGGCGAGTGAATGATGTAGATGAACACGACAATCGGAGGCAGTACAGGGAAGGGTTAGCAAATCATTTTCTGTAAAGAGACGGACGCGAAAATGAGAAAAAGGCTGAAAAATTACGAACAATTCTGGAAAATGTCACTTGAGGAGGAAGGAAATGAAGAAAGTGGGGGATAATGGGAAGTTGAGGAAATCAGGAGGATGGCGGAGGAGGATGTACGGTAGGGAGGGGGAACGAAGTGTACTACGGTACATTAGATATGGTGGAAGGGAGGGAAGTGCGTGCAGGGTTCGAAAAATGGCGAAAGGAAGAAGAATATGTGCTCGGAACGACAAGGATGGATTGGATCTGTCTGTGCTTCACTCCTCTGGCAAGTGTCGACATTGCAATGAAGGTGCTTTTGTCCATAAGTTGGAGCAATACCGGGACAGACATGGTCCATCTCCGGACTTCGGAATCCCAAGTCTTCTCCCTGCTCTTCCAAATACTTGGAACTCCTCCTCGAGGGAATGTCTGACAGCATGTATGTTGTCTATATTCTGTGACGAGTGAGCTGCTGGTGGTGGTGCTGAAGTTGGTCGTCGGTGGGGTTGGTCGTTCGTCAGAAAAAGAAAGAGTGCTCCCTGCTTCCCTCCATCGCTGGGTTTACGAAAGAGTCGAGGTCCCTCCCCCGCCCCTCCCCTCCCCTCCCCTTACCACCCTACCCCCCCCCCCCCCAACTCGTCGTACGCCCCTCCTCCTCAACGCCACCCGCTCAGCTGCTCTGCCCGGGCTGTCCCTCCTCCACCGGTCCGTCCTCTCTCTCCCCGTTGGTGCTATTTCTTCTTTCTTTGCTTTTCCCATTTTCGCCGTCCTTTTTTCGCAACGACTCCCTTCCACACTATTTCGCCTCACTCTCTTTCTCCTCCTCCATCTCCCTTCCTCTACTATTTCCTTCTTCCCTTCTTCTCCTCGTCCACTCATCTCGTCATTTCTCTATCGTTCTGCCCCTTCATTCCTTCCCTCCCTCCACCCCTTCTTCGTCATCATCCCACCACACATGACACATCCCCTTCTTTCCTTCCCCTTCCCTCTTCCCTATCCATCGTTGTTATTTTATTGTTTGTTCGAGCATAGAGAAAGAGAAATAGTGCGATAAACAAGGAGAAAAGAGAGAAAGGGGAGGAGTAGGGGAGGGAGGGGAAGAGAGCAAGAGAGGGAGGAGGGGGGAAGGGGAAGAAGTATTTCGCAAAACAGCGGAAGGACGTACACAAAATGTGATGATGGTATTGGTTGGTTGGTTGGGGGGGGGGGGAATGGTGAAATGAAAGTGCACATTCGTACAATTTCGCAATTTTCGCATTTTTGGTGGAGTATTGTTCGAGAAAAGATGGAACTAATAACTGACGACGGACGAAGGAAGGTAAAACTATGTACATTTTATATTGGTATTGATGAGAACAAAAAGCACTGACGAAACTGAGCCGAGAATGGATGAAAAAAGGACAACAAAAACATTGGTGCTATGACAGTTCGGCAGTGGCGCAATTCGGCAGTGAAATTTTTTAATTCATAAACCTCATCTTTTCACTCACAAAAAAGAATAATATGTAAATAGGCCTAGTTTTTTTTTCTAGTTTATTTTGCCTTTTTCAAAACCAATGGGACCTTTTGGTTTCAATTTTTCAAAATTTGAAATTTGTTTAAGGTTTTTTAAAAATCATTTTAAAGCACAAAATGGCTAAAAAAAGGCGATACAAAACAGACGAGTAATTTAAAGAAATAAATACCAATTTTCTTCTATTCTTCCTTCGAGTTAGGCTAGGCTATAATTCTATCCAAAATTTGGACATCCTAATAATAAACTATCATACGTATCCCTTCGATTAAGTGGACATATAAAAATAGTGCTATTTTTCGAGTTTTTTTTCTTTTAAAAAGTGCTAAACCAAAATAAAACAAAGATGGAGAGCTAAATTTGGAGAAAAATACAACACCATTAATTGAAAAATTGATTAGAAACTTGTAAACTACAAATATTATAAAACAATTTTTCACTGCCGAACTGTCGGGACACCAAAACGATGTGCAGTTTACGCACATACCGTAAATAACTAATAACATACGCCCCGAGAACTTTTTAATTTGTTGGTTTTTGGTCGAAATTTAATTTAAAAATTCAGATTTACTAAATTAAAAGATGAGTAATGAGTAATTAATGGACACCCGACCGAATTCAGATAAACTTTGACGGACCAATGGATATTTTATGTCATGATAACTATTACATAACACAATACAGACAATACCTTTGTCGGGTTACAATGTGATGCCAACAATAGGGTGGTCCAGGCAATGCGATACAATACAATATATTACATACACAGCATACACGGGAATGTCACACAGATATGTATCACAACAATACAATGGCAATGTGGAATGGTGTCCAGTATCACAGCAACAACATGGTGGGTGGGTGCCTAGATGAAGGGTGTGTGGTTCGTCCTCTGTTGGTCCTGTG
>JAQIYK010000353.1:0-15116 GCA_034700465.1 Rotylenchus robustus
CGTTCTTTATTTAAAAATACCAGAAATGGAGTGTCAAAGTGGCACTGCCAAAAAATTGCCAAAAATCGAAAATACATCCCTAATATGGATTTTTAAGGTAATTCCATACCTAAAAATATTTTCAAGTTTTTTTAAAAATTATATTTTATTTGTTTTTTTTCTCAAAATAAAGTGGCGTTCTTTATTTAAAAATACCAGAAATGGAGTGTCAAAGTGGCACTGCCAAAAAATTGCCAAAAATCGAAAATACATTCCTAATATGGATTTTTAAGCTAATTCCATACCTAAAAATATTTTCAAGTTTAAAAAAAATTATATTTTGCGTGTGGTCTTTAAATTTTAAGGATTTTTTTTCTCAAAATAAACAAAAAATATCCCTCTGAATTTGTCACTACAGTTAAGATGAATGAATGTATTTATTCTTTTCTTTTCGCTGTTTTTGCCAATTTTGGCCCGCACTTTATTGAGTTTGAAGAATTGCCCAGTTAATCCTCATTCTAAACTGAAGAGCCTCCTAAAGAAGGGTCCTTCCTTTTATAATCTTCATATTTTTGGGCAATTTTCACTTTCGAGCACTTTTTTCACATTTTATGATGTGAATTGAAACAAAAAGAATATTAAATTATAATTTTTTTTAAACACTAAAAAACATTAAAAAATGTAAAGTTATATTGCAAAAATTGATAATAATAAAAATTAGACAAATTAATTTTGTGTTGATTTATATTTTTCCTTTATAACGCAAGTGGCATGTATTATGTATATTATACACTATGTATCGCAGTTTTCGATTATATGATTATATCTGCTTTATATTTTATATGTCAACATAATTTCTAAACATATTAATTAATTGCAACTTTTCATTAAATGTGTTTAAATCAATTTCAACATCGGTGGTTCAAATGGACAATCTGTGCGAGTCGGTACTTTGAGGAATAGGTTTGTCTCGTCCTCGCTGATGATAAAGTGTTCCCGGATGAACTGTGTTTGGCCATGTTCATCACCATCTTTGGCTTCTTTGATCAAACATCGCCTCAGGCAATAGAAATGGCCATTTTGGCGAAATGTCTTTTTGAGCAAAAGGCATTCACCGGTCCATTGGTTCTCAAATCGAAACAAATTTGGAGGCGAATTCGATGGAGCCAAGAAACTCAGCACGTAGCAATGACGATCAGCAATGGAATTAGCGTGGAAAAATTGCTAAAAAAAATTAAAAATAAATTTATGTCATTTTTGATTTTAATTTGTTCGAATTTTATTCAAAATTTTTGATTGAATTTGCTCACAATGGAATTTCACAAAAAGAAATTAAAACCTTAAATGAAACTTTTTGAGGCTTTATTTTGTGTCATAGATGAAAAAGCAGATTTTTGATTCCTTTTAAAAAAATAATATTTTGATTTTTCAATTTTAAAGGGCTGATGAGTTTTTATATCGGGGCAGGTTTTTTGTATTTTTTCTTCTTTTCAATATTCACTTCTTTGCATTGCGCGATCAAATCTTCCAAAAGATGGCTTATCGTGCCGCCCGGCAAGTTCAAAAGACGCAACTGAACATTGTTATTGGACTGCTTGAGGTTGTTGTTGTTGTTGTTGTTGTTGTTGTTGTGATGCAGCCAGTTGAACAACAATTTCGGTTCAGTTGCACCATTCTGTGGAGAATTTTAATTGTTTTTATTTCTTTTATTAATAATTATATAAATTTTTCGTTTATTTAAATAAATAATAATTTTTCAAGGAATGTTTTAGTCATAAATATTGAATATATTATTAAAAATATTTTGTCGAAACCTATTGATTGATTTATTTAAATTATTAAATAATAAAAAATAAATAATTTAAATTTTTACATAAGCGAAAATCATAAGTGATAAAAAATTGTTTTTGTTAAAATATATAAAAAAATCTTCTAATGAACAGTGGCAAGAATTTTGGATTTTATTTAAAAAAATAATTTTAGTCCTAATATGTATATAATATCTAAATTAAATTATTCCAATTCAAATAATTCCCAAATTTTGACCCAAAAAACACATTGTAAATAGTCAGGCGGGGACAGTTCAGCACGGTTGGATTGCTGAACAGCTCCAACTCTTCGCTGTCCCAGCCCAAATTGGATGCCGACACATTGATAGTCCAAAATTCAATCGAAATTGGCTCCAAAAGTGCCATTTGTGCGTGAAAGTCGTCTAACACACTTTCGGCATCACAAATTCCCGCAATTGAATAGGGTTTCTGCAGAGTCACACTGACGCGACAACCCCCAAAAAGGTGCGCACATTGGCGCAACAGTTCCATTTGGACATAACGCCTTCGCTAAAATTCAATATTAAAAAATAAAATTCAATATTATTTTTTAAAATTAAATTGCAAGTTTTGGTTATTTAAATTTGTTTTATCACCAAAATATTTATTAGTAGTCTTATTTTTCAAATATATTTTGTAAAATTTTTAGAAGGAAATTTTTTGAAGTAATGAATGTTTTTGTTAATGCTTTAGAACTAAAATTTCATCTGATGACTTGTTTTTCGAGTCAATAATCTTCACGCTTGGAATAAGTTGTAAGTAGATATAGGTAGATATAAATATATCGTTTTGATTTTTCAAGTTTCAAATTAAGAAAGCATTTTAGGGTTTTTTCAGAAAAACTAATCCAGAAAAATGGACCATGAAAACGTCCTTTTGAAGAGAATGAATTTTTTCGATAAAAATGTAAAAAATTGACAATAATAATATTTGTAAAAAAATTCCTTGCAACTTCGAAATTTTTCTTTAAACTATTCCAAAACAAAATATTATCTTTGATAAAAAAAATTCAAGTTTCCACAAAGGTTTTTTCTTTCTTGTCCTGTTTAGCCGAATTTATATGGGGCCAAATTTTTGGGAATTAAACATTAACATTCTGCACATTGACCAACTTCGTAGCATGTTCGGTGGCTGTCCGGGCGTCGTCCGATTCGGAATGGTACCTCGCCGACCACGCGGAAGTGTTTGGCCATTTCCTTCCCCGAATTGGCCAATTTGTCCAATTGCTCTTGCGCATCCGCAAATCCTCGCTCAAATCCATCCAAAAAGGCGCCCATTTTTCGGATGAGATGCAAATTGGGCACATTGCGTTCGCAAATTGCGTGGAAGCGCCGGTCGACGGGCTGAATGTTGCGCAGCAACTCGCGACGCGCCACCAAAGCGAAAGTGTCCGTCCATTGCTCTGTTGGCAACCAAATTCTAAAGAATTTGAAAATTTATTAATTTTAATGAACCCAAAATTCTTGTCTAAATATGTTTTAATTCCATTATTTTTACAAAAAGTTAAAATAGCAAAATTATTGTTTGTCATTATTGTTTTCCAAAAAGAAATTATTGTTAATATATTTTGGTATCAATATTCAGTAAAAACTGATTATTATTATTATTAGTTATAGATAAAATATAAAAACCTAATAAATATATTGCTTTGTACGTTTAATAAGTTACCTTTTCTTTTTCTGAACTTTAACCGACTCGAATAAATTCATTTATTTATTGGATTAATAACTTCAAAATAATTATTTCAGTCAATTAAAAAATTAAATTAAATAGGTAAATTATTTGTGGATCGCATTGGGAATTTAAGTGATAAAAAGGCAAAAATATTATTTGGCACATCGATTTGGTACTATCAAAAATACAAAAAGATAAGCAAAAGATAAGAACGGAAAGTGAATCATCCAAATTATTAACAAAAGTTAGTGAAATAAGAAATAACAACTGTGTTTCATAATCAGGGGTGGGCACGGGCCGGGCCTGGTCGCGGGGGGCTCGGCCCAATTTCAAAAATTGGAGCGCCGGGCCGCTCCAATTCAGGCCTGTGCCCACCCCTGTTCATAATAAAGTTGGTTTTTAAGACAATCCATATTTACAAACATTCGACTTTCCTAAGGCACGAAAAATACATTTTCAGATTGATTTTAAGTTTTATGGCGTGAAATATTTTTTACAATATTAACCCATTTTTTAAATATTTTTTAGATTATACTACATGAAAATTCGCGTTAAACGCTGATTTTTTTGTTTTTCTTCCCAATATGTTTTTTCTTCTTTTTTTGCTTCAGCATTAATTTTTAAACAAAAAAAACAACGAAAACTAACTCTTCAAAAAATTTTATGGAGATATACACACCTGTAAAAAATCATCAAATCATCTAGCAAAACAACAAATTTAAAATCAAATTTTTAATTTTTATGAACTGTTTCTTCTGTTCATCATTCATCATCCCACACTTTTGCACTCAATTTCCATTTCTTCTCTCCCCAACTTTGGTTTTCCGTTCTGTTCATAGAACCAGTTCAGCCAGGCATGGCATATGTTTTGGCCAGATTTGACAAAAATTTGCTGCTGATGCCAATATCCTCTAAAATGATTATAATAAATAATATAAATTCTAATTCAAATTCAAAAAAAACAATTATCTTTTGACTAATCGCAACTTCTATGTTTGGTGAATTCATTTTTATTAAATATTTTCAAGCCCAAAAATACCATTTAAGAAAAGATCTGAAATAATTGTTGATAATTCATTTTTACAAAATGAAATGCTTCATAAAAATTAAATGCTAAATTTATGAATTTAGAAAACTACCAAAAAATAAAAATTAAATGGACAAAAATTAGTATCTAAACGATAAGTATATTTTGATCAACTTACACGGTCCAATACATTTGTCGAAGATGGGCATCAAATTTTTGCAGAAAAATTCCCAAATTTTGGTCAAATTTGGTCCAATATTTTTTGTCAATTAAATCATTAATAAATTCTTCGTAGCGATTTGGTTTGTGGGCTTTTAGCTCCCGTCCGATACGGTACCCAAATTGGAACATGGTCAACACGAGATGTACGGTAAGGGGCGTGGCACTCTTGTCTTGCGTCATGTTTTCGTGTCGAAACTCTCCACCTGATGAATGTTCAATGTTTTTGTTCAACTCATGCATAACATTTAGTGAGCCAATCAAAATGCGAATTTTTGAAAGTTTTGTCAAAAAGTTGATTAGCTTTTTGAAGAATCCGTCTTTGACCAAAAACTGTGCTTTGACGTACTGTTCCAATTCAATTATAAATAGTTCAAATTTTTTTGCTTTTAACCCATCTATTAGGTCGACAAATGGAAAATCGTCATAATTTTCTGGCAAATCGGCAATTTTCGCATGTTTTCGGCCCAAAATCATTTTTGCCGGTTCGCGCACAACGATTTCCGCCAAAATGTGATATTGTTCGATGGAAAGCGGGTGCACAGCCAAAAAGTGGGTGAAGTTGTGGTCAATGGCGTCGAGAATGTATTCCATTGTCGATGCCTCCTCAAAGTGCCAATCTATCGGCACTGCTCTGACCATCTTGTCAAAATGTCGCTTACCGCTAAAAGGAATTAGAATGGGAAGATTTTTTGGAAATAAAATAATTTAAAATAAATAAATAAAATTAATTATAATTTTTAACCAAAACCATCGCCATTGGAAGCAGTCATTTTGTTCGGCATAAATGCCACGTTTGGCCAGCACCACCGCGTTGAACTCCTTCTCTCGACGGTCAACATATTCCTTCACATCGTCGTTCCATTCTTTCATACCTTTAAAATATAATGTTATGTATATTATTTAATCATGTGCAAAATTATTATTTTTTTATTATTATTTTTCTCGAATTTTTCTATGTTATCAGCTTCGAGTGCGAACAAAAAAAACAAAAAACCGGGCTGGATTTTTGCTCGACCAAAATTGGGCAGGAAATTTTTCGGCCCGGCTCGATTTTGGTTTATTGGGAAATATTTAAAAAAAATCATTTTTTTATGTTTATAATTATTTAAAAATTCCATTTTTTTGTTTATTTAAAGCATTCAGAATAAAATTTTATGTAATAAAAGTTCCCCAAAAAACGGATTAAAATATTTACAATTCACATATATTAATAAAACTATTACCTAACTAAAATTTACTAGGGCTAATCAGAAATTTTTTACTCTCTTTATTCATTTTCTTTTTTTCATTTAATTTTTTCTTTTTTTCTTTTTTTCAATTTTCCCCTTTTTTAAAAAAAGGGGGAGGGGGAAATTTTTGTTTTCTCCCTTTTGAATTTTTTTTGTTTTCCCCCTTTTGACAAAATGTTTTCCCCCTTTTTAAAAAAGGGGGAAACAAAAAAAAATCCCACTTTTTTGTTATTCTGCTATTTCTCCTTCCTCCTACCTTCCAAATTATAAAATTCCAGCTCCACTCTGTCCTGTATGGCATGTGCAAATACAGCTATTGGACACATTACTTCCCGATCTCGGCAGTTCTCAATTCTGTCCCTCAATTCGGCCATTGTGTTCGCTTTGAAGAAGCGTTTCAGCACCGCAGTGGTGGGCCGCAGGTCCGGGTTCAGGTCCAGGCCCAGGTACACGCTGTACCCAAGTCTGGTATCCAGGATACTTTGCAGCTCGGCCACCAAACTCATTGCACCGCGAGGGGACATTGGCTTCCAAGTGGCTTGAATATGCGCCACAAATTCGGGTCTCTCCTCTTCCCGATAGCCAACTGCAGCAAGTGCAGTGGTTAACAGCGCCACAAAAATTGCCAAGACGAAAAGTACCATATCTTGACAGAAAAGCATACTATAGAGTCGGAGAAGAAATTGGGAAATTAAATTAAAAATGTGACTAAAATGGGATAAATTTCAAATATTATATTTATTATTAACATATTGTAAACTATTATTTCCATATTTTTAAATCTATTAATGGTTATACTTATTAAAAAAACTCGATTTTTATGATTTTTATAATTTATTGAGCATTTTTAATCAATAGTCAAATTATATTTATGGATTTTTACCTGTTATTATTGAACAAAATTTACATTTTCAGATAAATTGAATAAGAAATTGTTTGAAAAGTTGGTAAGAAAAAGTAAAATTTTTTATATATTTAATAAATAGAAAAATTTTAAAAAGATATAAAATGCCCAGCAAATCTTCAGGAATTTAATTTTTATTTCCATTTTTCAACAAAAAATTGATTAATCCTTGTTATTGTTTGTCCCAACTATTTGTTTCTCTCGATTTTTTTCAATTTCAAACTATTAAAAAACAATCATTGTGTTTGCACAATCGATTCACGGACTGAATATAATAATAACAATAATAAAAATTTCGATTCTTTTTTAATTTTTTGGTCGCCAAACTCCTAAAATTAATTGGCACTTATTATTATCATTATTTATGACAATATAAATTTTAAGGCAAAAATATCTTTTCGTCGCAACTTTCTCTATAAAAATATTACTTTTTATTTACAACAAAACATTTCTATTTTTTAGTCAAATATTTGTTTAAACAAAAATTTGAAATAGTTTTTTGTACTTTTAAATGAATTTCACATGACCTATTAATAAGATAAGACCAACTCATTCGGCTACCTTTGTTCTTTTCTTTCGAATTTCCACTTGAAAACCCAAAATTATTTTGGTTGAAGAAAGTGGGGTTGGGAGTTGGGAGGGGAGGAGAGTTGTGTACCTTTGTACAAAAATATGATCAGGAAGTTTCACTGGATGGATAAGCTTTTGCATAAATATATTTTTATTTTTTAAAATTGGAACAAAAAAAATTTAAAGCAACTTTTTGTACCAATAAAATAGGTATAATTTTGCAATAATCCATAAAATAAATTCACAAATTTATAGGAATACAGTAGACAAAGTATGGTATTTTTTCTGAAATCACATCTTCTCCTCTAATTTATCCCTCCCTCCTTTGTATGGTAGGATAAATTGGTATTGTTGATTTTTCCTCATTTTTTTACATTTTTTTTTACTTTTCTCTATTCTTTGAATCTTTGGGTTTTTTATTTGATTTTTTGAGTTTTAATTTTTTTAATTTTGATCCTTTTCCGCCTTTTAGCCAATGTTGTCGTCGTCCACAATTATTGCCTTTTTACTATTTTTCTTCAGCACAATTTTAATTTGTTCAATTAAAAATGCCCTCTCTTTTTACACAAATAATCGACTGAATTGTGCGCCAAAGTTGGGAGAAGGCAAAAGCGAATGTTTGGCGAGAAAGTGCATTTGGGACCAAAGTTTGGACAATGTCAATTTTAGCAAAATAATTCAGCAAATAATTATTGAACAAGAATTATTATTTTTATTTTTAACATAATTTTTTTATTTTTTAATTAAATTAATTTTAAATTAATTTGATCACTTTTACTTTGTTAATTATTTTTATTTATTAATTTAAAATGATTGAATATCAATTTTTTATTAGTATATTTTTAGCATCATTTTTTTAAATATTATTGTATATTTTTGATACCTGATAAAATATACAAATATTACAAAATTTTAATAAAAATTTACTTAATTATATTTTTAGAAATCGGTCATTTTTCCTTTAATTTTTCTTACAAAATCAATGTTTCATTTTAGGCACAACAACTCACTGTTCCCCAATGTTATTTTCCGCCCGAAACCGGTTATGGAATATTGGAGGAGCACAACGCCAATTTTATTACATTAAACCCATTGGAAAATGGTGCAAAAAATCCATATGGCGAGAATTTGAAAAGATTGGAATTCAAAAAGAGACAAATTGGACCAATTTGGCACATCAGCATTGGCACATCGGAACGGTATGAGCATTTTTAAATTTACCAAAAAGTTTACAATAAAAAATAAACAAAAATTATCTTCGCTGATATTATCAAAATACATATATAATAAAAATTATTTTAAATTGATTTTTACAAAAGTTTACATTTTTTTAAATTTGTATGAAGCAATACAGTATCAAACCATTCTTGCAGATTTCGTCCACCTTTGCATTTGAACTTTGCAATTAAACAAAAAGCGGAAAATGAGGAGGAATTATCGATAGAAATATTTCCAACAACAAATGTTGGGACTTTAAAGCAAAACCAATTTTTCTATTTTATTGTAAGGCGCAAAAGTGATGGCACAGAAATATGGAACACTTCAATTGGTAATGTTGAAAAATGAGAAAAAATAAAACAAAATATTATATAATTCTTTTATTAGGGGGGATAAGAAAAAGGAAGGCAATAAAAAATTTAAATAAGTTCAAAATTTAAAGCATTCCGCCTATTTTTTGCAAATTCATTTTGATTTCTGATATATTTTTTTCTTTGATTTTCATCGATTTTTAAATTTTTCTTCGCGTTCCTTTAAATTTCATCGGTTAATTTTTCGACATTGAATTTTTCCGACGGAAATAACGGTAAAAATAAGAGAAAATACCTATTTATACCTATGTATATTTGAATAAATAAGGCGGACTTCTGTTTGCTGACCAATTCATTCAAATTGCCACGCAATTGCCCACTGATCGCATCTATGGGTTCGGCGAACATTTGCACTTCAATTTGAAGCACGACTTTGGTGAATACAAAACTTGGGGAATGTTCACGTCGGGCGAACCGCCGGACACTTCTCAGCCCAACAACACCAAAAATTTATACGGTAAAACATCAAAAATTAATACGATAATTTGCAATAAAAGGCAAAAAATAAAGAACACTTTTTTATTACTTAAATTTAATGATTCGGAATTATTATTCGATGAAATTAATGTTTTTGTTTTTAATTTGGTAGGTGTTTACCCGTTTTATTTGGGCTTGGAATCGAGCGGTAAAGCGCATGGCATGTACATTTCAAATTCAAATGCACAAGAAATAGCAATGGGTCCAGGACCACACTTGGCTTACAGGTTTTTATAATTATAAAATTGTATAAAATATTTGCTTTAAATCTCGTTTATATCAAAATCTCATTTTTCCAAGAATACAAAAATAAAAAATTAATTATTATTTTTATTTTTGAAGAACGATCGGCGGCATGTTGGACCTGTACTTTTTCCCGGGCCCATCTCCTGAACAAGTCATCCAACAATTCCACCAACTCGTCGGCCTTCCTCATTTGCCTCCCCAGTGGGCCCTCGGCTACCAGTTCAGTCGTTTTGGCTACAAAAATTTGGCGGAAATGAAAGAGACCATCGAACGCATTCGCAACAGGGCACAAATACCGTTGGACGTCGTGTTCGCGGACATCGACATCATGGACACGTTCAGAGACTTCACTGTGGACCCGAAGGTTTTTTGTTTAAAAATATTTAAAAATGATAAGTCAAAAATCCGCTTTAATATTTTTAAAAAAGGTATGACCATTTTTTTAAAGTGCTTCATAACAATTTTTTAAAATTTTATCTTTTTCGAAAATGGCTTATTATGGAATTATTTGTGTATTTTTTTGGCATAATATAAATAATAAGTCTAGCCCAGAATAATATTGTTCAACCTTATACAAAATTGGTTTCTCTTGTTTGGCAAAATACATTTTTACTAAATTATTATTTTTTTCATATATTAAAAAAATAATTTTAGGAATTTGAAGTAAATAAATCCAAAGATTTTTAGTGATATATTTTAATTTTAAACATTCCAACTTTTTAATCTGTGCCATAATTGGGCAATACTATAGTATTATTTAACATGTAGTATAGTATAAGTAATTTATTGATTATTTTAGTTGTGGGCCGGCCTCGCCGATTATGTGGCTGAGTTGCACCAAAACGGGCTGAAATTTGTGCCGATTGTTGATGCTGGAATTGCGGTGGATGATGAACGATTTGGCAGGGCACGCAATGCCAATGCTTCGTTTGTGGAATGGGAACGGAGGGACCAAGTGCCCATTGCCCTGCAAGACCAATATCCGATGACCAAAGGCACAAAGGTAGTAGCAATTAAGGCTGAAAAACAGGCCTAAATAATGTATAATACTGTATTAAGGCACAAAGGTAGCAAATTTAAGGCTGAAAAACAGGCCTAAATAATGTATAATACTGTATTAAGGCACAAAGGTAGCAAATTTAAGGCTGAAAAACAGGCCTAAATAATGTATAATACTGTATTAGAAAAATTATTTAAAGTTTAAAGACACACAAACATGATTAAAATACAAGGATAATCCAATAAAAACAATAATAAGACTGATTTAAAAAATGGTAATAAAAATGCAATAAATAAAAACAAATAACACTTTTAAAACTAAAAAGAATAACAGAAATTTTAAATATTTTTTTTGGAAAATATGAAAAACAAACAAACATATAATACTTTAAAAAACAAAAACAAATAATTAAATAAATGGGGAAAATTTATTAATTAAGATTATGCTTGGCATTGTATGGCCTTTTGTGCATGTTGCTTTTCCCGACTTCTTGGACCCTGAGAATGTAACTCAAAAATGGTGGGGAAATTAAAAACAAATTAAATTAAATTAGAAAATAATTAATTGTTGATTTTAAGGTGGGCAAACGAGATTGAGACATTTCATAAATATGTAAAAATTATCATAATTTTAATTTTTTTAAAAACTATAAAAATATATATTATATATTTAAAATAAAATATTCGAAAATTTTCACTCACCTATATTTCTATACAATTTTTTCAATTCAATTTTGAATGTGAACCAATTAAAATATCAAAATTATAATTTTAAAATTAAAAAATTAATTTAAATTTTTAAATTATTTAATTTTCGATCCAATTCGACGGCCTATGGATTGACATGAACGAACCGTACAATTTTGGCACCAATCGTGTTGCTGGAACATTCGGTACTGGACAGGCAACGGCGAAGAAATTGCAAATGTTGGAATGTCCGCTGACCGGACCCGACGCGTACTTTGATGCACCACCGTATCAGGTTGGATTACTGTAGGTATTGTCCAGAGATTGCATTACCGTAATTCTTCAATGGAACGATACCATCGGCACTATTTTCAAGAGCGAATGATAAAAATTGCACCAATTTTGCACTTTGTCAATTTTAGAAAAAAGCCATTAAAAATTAAAGCCTTCTAAGGATAAAAAGTTAATTAATGAGAAAAATATTATCTCATCATACATTTAAAAATCATATTTTTGGATTGACATTAATTAATTTTTTACTAATTTTAAAAATTGAACAATGATTATTATTAAAGTAAATTTTAATATTTTTGACATTCAATTTGCTTTTGTGTTAAAATTCAGATTTAAAAAATACATAAAATATTGAATCGAAAAAAGGATTGTTTTGCCAATAATATATTATTATACAAGCATAATTTTATGCTAAAATATAAATTTTATTTGTCTAGACAGTCAGCGTTTATCAGCGCGGACTGAACAGTTCGTTGTGTGAAGAGACATTGTGCATGTCGGCACGGACTTCGAGGGGCGCCAGCAACATGTACCACACGCACAGTTTGTACCCGTGGGCCGAGATGCACGCTACACGACAAGCCTTAGGTCAATACATCGTATTCCCTTTCCCTCTAATGGAATATCTGGTCAAAAACCAACCTCCTAACTAGGTCAACCCCCAGGCCCTCCCTCTATTTAAAACTGGTTTGTAAAACCCACATAAAATGATATATTATCATTTTAGGACGTTTTTTTCAGTTAGAATATAAATTAGAAAAAATTTTTTTTTCAAAGATGCAAATTTCATATTTTAACAACTTTTAAAATTTTAAGAACTAATTATATTTTGGCATTATTTAGACAATGTGCTTGGGAAGCGCAGTCAGCTGTTATCGCGTTCCACCTTTGTTGGTTCCGGTCATCACGGCACTCATTGGACTGGGGACAACGTTTCGCTTTGGCCTGATCTCCGCGCATCAATCATTGCTCTGATGGAATTCAATATGTTCGGTGGGCAAACAAATATTTTAATAAAACAATAAATCAATAATAAAAAATTCCAAAAAGTACAAATTCCTAAAAAATTGAAAAAAATAAAACTAAATAATCTAAATGGTAATTTAGTTATGTATTTTTAAATTATCGCATTTAAATTTTCGATTATAAATTTGTCTGAAAATGTTATATAATTTTTTTGAAATTTTGGAAATTTGGATTTTTATTTTTAGGAGTGCCACACATTGGTGCGGATGTTTGCGGATTTGGGGGAGTTACAACTGAAGAACTCTGTCTCCGATGGCATCAGCTCGGTGCTTTCTATACCTTTTATAGGTAATAATAATAAATAATAATATATCTATTTTAACTTTTTTATTACTATGACAGTACAGGTATGTATACCTATTTTTGTTTAATTGTTTTCCGTTAATATCCATCCCTCTTTAGAAGAGAACAATTAAAAGAAAAATAATTTTAAATTTTCTAGTTAATTTTTAAATTTTCAAAAAGGTTTAATGCAAATTTTTGAAAATTCAACAAAGGTCGCAAGATTTTTGTGAAATTTCAGTGGACCGATCTCACGGGAGTAACAATTATAGGGCAATCCCGGAGAATCCGGTTGCCTAAAATTTTTCAAATAAAAAGGGATTTTTGAGTTCAATGGTTTTACTCAATTTTCAAGAGTTTTGCAACCCAGTTTACCCCCTAATTTTCGTAGATAGCCTAGTAAAATAGCCACTTTTATGCATTTTTAAGTATATTTTGGATATTTTAGGTCATTGGCATCACAATACGATTGATTTTAAGTGTCGAAAAGAGCGCTAATTTAGTTAAATTTACCAAAAAAAACTAGGGGAATAGGTACACAAGGTTGCAAAAATTTTAAGAGTTCAGATTCGTGTTCATCAGCACCATCAAAACCTCCCTCCCCTCCTCCAAAAATAATAATAGAATGGAAAAATAAGAAGAAATATAGCATACTAGAAAAATACAATATACTACTATGTACTTTTTGAAAATTAACAAGATTCTTAATTTTTTGTTCAGAAACCATAATGCAGATAAGGGTCCACCCCAGGATCCGGCTCAATGGGAATCCGTTGCCATTGCTACGAAAGCGGCAAACTTGTTCCGCTATCAGCTGATACCCTACTTATATTCGTAAAATTTACAAAAAATATTATCCAATTTTTTGTAGAAATTCAGGTTGCATTTTCGCGTTTCAATGGAAGGTGGTACTGTTGTACGTCCCCTGTTTTTTGAATTTCCAACCGACTTTAATTGCTACAATTTGAGTTACCAATTTCTCTGGGGTCCGAACGTGATGGTGGTGCCGGCGATTGAACCAAATGTTTGTTAATTGGCTTTTAAAATTTTATATATATTTTTATTTTTTAAGAATTTTTTCTACTTTTTAATATAGTTTCTTAAATATTATAAATAATCAAAAATGTCGAATTTTAAATCATTTATAAATTCTGCCAATCAATATACACAGAATAAAAATTGATAATAAATAAATAAGGTAATGGTAATATTGGGAATCAATTGCCAAAAATTTTAATTTTAAAATTCAAAACTGCATCGTATTAATAATAAAAATATTTTTTATTTTTTTGGTATATTAATTATTTTATTTTTAAATATTTTTTGATAGGTTGCATCAGTGAATGCCTATTTTCCGCCCAATTCAGTTTGGTATTCCATTAGCAAGGCACATAAATATGGCGAACAAATCACAGAAAATTACTATCAAACAATTTCGGCACCGAAAGACACTCCGTTGCCAACCTTTTTACGGGGTTATTATTTAAAAAATAATCGAAAAATTAATTTAAAAAATTAACCTTTTTAATTTCTTTAATTTTTTTTAAATTTTAAATTTTTACATTGAGCATGAAGCTAACAAATTAACATAATTTTGATTATTTTTTAACAAAATATATTTTTATTTTCTCTATTAGTGAAACTTTATAACGAACATAACCTCGCTAACAAATTTTTAATAAATAAAAATTAATAAAATTTAATTCAATTTATTCTCAAGGTGGTTCAATTATTCCAACGCAAAAACCAAACCAAACGATGGAAAAAACTCGCCAAAATGGTCTTCAACTAAAAATTGCCATTGGTATATAAAAAAATGCAATTTGTATATTATGTAAATAATAGAGATCTGAGATCAACATGCTAGGAAAAATCATTAATATTCTAAGCAAAAATCCAACAAAACAACCGAAATTGGGCTAGGATGGAGAGTTATATAAGGTTCTGAATTGTAGATTTAGTTCTGAATTGTAATTGTAATTCATTTTTTATATTAAAATTACGAATTTTATTTTTTATTGTTTTTATTTAATAAAAATTTGTAAAATAAAAAAAATCCAGGCATAAAAATAGCTCTGAAAA
>JAQIYK010000354.1:0-15105 GCA_034700465.1 Rotylenchus robustus
TGGATGCATATTTGTTGCATAAAACTAACCCGTTAAGCGGATGATATGTATATGTAAACAAACTACCAGTAAAAATAGGTGTATTCGATTTTGATATCTAGAAATCAACAATAAATAATTAACAAATATTTTAAAATCAATCGAATTTTTCAATTCAATAAAACATCGTCCAATTAACGTATAGAAGAAAATTTATACATGCATGCAACAAAAAAGGATGAGTGGGTGTATATGTATACAGATACTATAATACATGTGGGAATGGGCAAAACAACAAGAAGCAACAACAACAAAAATTATCCAGTTTGGAAAAGGGAGGAATGTGGGCAGAAATACAACAATGTATGTGAAGATCATCAACATATCACGTCCCCCGCTTATGCATTGGACTCGCTGACCTCGTTGATTGGTCGTCCATTGTTGATGTTGCCGAACATGCACTGTGGTGGCTTGGCTCCCAGTAGACGTTGCTGGTAACGCGCCTGGATGCGTTGCGGACTGTGCACCACCATCGGGTCAATTTGCTGCTTCGTCGTCGTCGAAGGCTTCTCGACAGCGCCAAGGCAAGCACCCTTCCAGGACATCAGTTTGGGCGGTGGTGCCGGAAATTCGTCCTCCCCATCATCTCCGTCGACATTCGCTCTGCTGATCAGTTGTTGCTGTTGCTGCGTTCGCTTGTCCTCAAGTTGTCGTTGCTGCTGCTGTTGTGGTCGTTCTTTGCCCTTTTCAACTGCCAGAAATGTGTTGATCCGTTGCTCAAACAGTCGTCGCACGTTGACCACCGCCTCCGAGTTGCTCCGCAGCTGTTGAGGCTGTTGACTGTCGTCACCGGCGATCTTGGCAGCATTGAATCCGTAGCGTCGGACAATCCAGCTGTATGACGAACTGAAAAAAGCATAAATTATTTAATGTTTTTTTACGATTAAACCATACTTGTTGGTTGTTGCTCCCTTCATGTCGAATGGACGCGGGATGATGTCATTGAATCCCTTGTGTGGCGATCTCCATCGGACGCGATTATGTTGCTGTTTGGACGGCGTTGACGACGGTTGTAGAGGCGAAGGCTTCTTCAGTACAGAGGGCCGAGCAACAACGGGGTTGGTGTTGGGCGTCGTAATGAAATTGTGAAGTTCTGGCGTGGACGGATCTCCTAAAATTTTATATATAATTGTTATTGGACCACTTCCATTTATCTTCATAATAGCATTTTCCGCTCAAAATATTATCCAACAAAAAAATACTAACATAATTACTAGTAGAATCTATTTTTTAAACCCGAAAATACATTCCCCTCAAGAATTACCATTCGAAAATTTTCTGGGTACTCTCTCCACTGCTTTACTAGACCAAAATGTACCTCTGTTCGTGTGAAAACTGCTGATGGGATCAAGAAGACGTGCTCTGCCGGCCACCAGATGAGGCTTCTTGACTTCCGCCGAATAGGGAACACTGCTGCAGCTGGGCCCATCGTCCGCAAACGATTGCTTCAAAGTGGAGTCCGGTTGTATCACTCGATAAGACTGTTGTATGCTGCTGCTGCCGTCATCTTTGTTGTGGTCCGGCGATGAACAATCCTCGTCATCTCTGCAATCCGAGCACGAATTTGACGCACATTCTAAATTTTCAGAAAATTTACACCCAACCGAAAAAAAACTAACAAGTTAAAAACAAACCTATTGTGGATGAGGAAGCCAGTGGAGGACCAAACTTGAGCGGTACACATTGCTGTTGGCTGCGGCTACGACGACCATCTTCTTCAGCGCAACCCGAAATGATGTTGTCATGTCTGCTTCTCATTGACTCCGACGACTCATCCACCGCATTGCGTCGATGTTTGCCGTCATCCTTCCTTCTTCGTATCTTCCGCCGCCGCTCGTCCTGCATCAGCTCTTCCGTCTTCATTCGATTCTTCCGGCCTTCTTCGTCTTCTTTCTGGTTTTTGATGGCCTTCTTCCGATGGTAGAGAAGTTGTTGTTCCTTCGGCCGGCGCCTCACTTGCTCTTGCTGGTCTCTTCTGGCCTTATCGTCCTTTGACTTCCTCCGTCGTTTTGGTGCATTATCGTCCCTTGCTTCGTCTCGTTTCCAGGCATCAGATCCAGTTGATGTAGTCGTTGAACTTGATGACTCGGATGAACTTGACGACGTCTTTTGATTCTCATCAGGCGCCTCCTTCTTCTCCATGGCAATGGCAGTATTCGTCTCTTCCTCGTTCTTCCTTGCTTCATTTGATTTGAGTGGTCCAGTTGGATTTGCAGTTGTCGGTGAAAGTGGCTGCTGCGGTGATGGCGAAGGTGCGGCAACAATGATGAGCTCGTTGAAAGCGCCCAAAAGCTTTGGCAACCACTGCGAGATTCTTCTCCGGCTGTCAAGGTCGATGGTGAAGGTGGCAAAATTGAAGCAGATCTCCAGAATGCAGTGCGGTTCGTCCTGAACTTTTTGATGTCAAACAATTCAATCGATTTTAATTCCTTTAAAGAAAAAAAAACCTCGGAAACGTAGCTGTACGGAACAATCGGTTCATGGTCACGGCTCAGGATGCGCACATTGTTCGCCAAATTCAGTTGAAGACAGTAGGCTCGTCGGAGTTTTTGCATCTTTGCTGGTCGTTGTCGTTGGCTGTTTTGCGTTTCCGTCTCACTGGCATAGATGATGAGAAAGCTGAAAAAAGCAATGTTGAGTCCCAAACTCGGTTCCGATCTCAACCAAAAAAAAACCCACTGTTCGGGTAAGGCCGAGGAGAGAAGCGTGCGGTAGAGATGCGCTGGTTTCTTTGAGTTGAAGAAGACGCCCCGACTTTTGATTTGGATCCACAGTGCTGCATCGTCCGAGATGGGAATCACGCGGTGCAATTTGATCGGCGCAGGCAGCTTGACCTTCTAAAATAAACGATTACTTTGTAGAAAATTAAAATGTGATGATTAACGAACCTTC
Source organism: Rotylenchus robustus (assembly GCA_034700465.1). Lineage (NCBI taxonomy): Eukaryota > Metazoa > Nematoda > Chromadorea > Rhabditida > Hoplolaimidae > Rotylenchus > Rotylenchus robustus. The sequence goes on from JAQIYK010000354.1 coordinate 2,932, forward strand.
TTCGCATGACGAATCCGCTGCGCGTTGTTGTCGCCGTCGGGGTCGAAGTGAGTTGCTCCTTGCATGTGCGTTGTCGACGAGATTGTGCTGGTCAGCGGCTTTGAATGGATGTTGTTGTGCGAGGAAACTTGCAAATTCATGCCCCTTTTATAGTCACATTACACACACGTCGCACTCACAAATTAATCAACCGGTTTCTGTGAAACGAAAACATTATAAACAAATTAATCTCCGCGCGCTCACACATCAAACATCGTAAAAAGAAAAGATAATTGGTCCTCGTGCGCTAATTGGCTCGCGAGGTGGAGTGCCACGCCCACTCCACGAAATGGGTATATAAACTTTCGAGTGGATGTGGATTCAATGATTTACACTTAAATTCTTAAAACAAAAGAGTCGAGGAGCGACACGCACACCCATCACCTCCTAATTTTTTTATGAATCATATTATTGTAAACATGTAAACTAATCCGTAATCCAGGGATTTCACTTAATTAAATTTTAATTTGGGTACTTTCCTAATTTTGTATCCCCTTTTGCAAAATCAACCAAATAAGGTAGAGTAGAAGGGACCCTTTTACTTTCAAAAAAAAACTTTCTTTAAAATTTTAAAATTGCCTAAAACGCATTTAAAAAATCTTATGTTAAAAACGAAAACAATTTTTTTTGAAAAAATCGTCCAAAAGAGGGGATAGAAATAAAAACCTTAATTTTGAACATATGATAGTTAACAACAGCAAGCAAAGCAATCCATCCTTTCCTTTATTACACAAATTTATTTTGGAAAATTGATGGGAACTTCCTTCGGCTGGGGCTAGGTTATGCCACCCTACCTCCCACAAAAAATTGTTGGACAAAAATCTAACATTTTTTCTTGATATCAAATAAATTAATTTGAATGATTAATATTGGGTACTTATTTGTTTGTATGTAGTTGTAGTTATGCGATTCCATCTACCTTTTTTTTGAAAAATAGCTCAAGCCCATAGGCAAAATCAAAATCGGAAACAAATTAAATAAACAAGATTTAAAAGATTGTAAAATTTGTAGTTAAACATAATAATAAAAGGGAGGCTTACGTAAACCACATAAATTTAGTTGCTGTCTAAATTCCAGCATCGCCTCGCCACCCACCCTCAACCAACTGCTCCAACTCCGGCAACCGCACAGAAGGAAGGATGTCATCGTCTTCGCCGCCATCATATTCGCTGTCTTCGTCGTCTTCATCATCTTCGCCGAGTTCATCACCATCGCCGAGTTCATCACCTTCGCCGAGTTCATCATCACGGGACGAGGAAGCGCCAGGTTCATTTCTTTCCTTTACCCATCAATGTTCTAAATTTTTCAAAATTTTCAGCTTGGATTGAAATTGCCTTGGAAGAGGAGGAACAAACTCAGGAATCAGAAGACGAATCGCAACAACATCAAGACGATGACCTGAAGACTGCCATAGAGCCGGAGCAAACTGAGCCTTGCAGCAAAGTGCCAACATCCGTTTCCGTCGGAAGCATCGATCAGCCGCAACACCACGAAGATGACTTGAAGACTGCCATAGAACCGGAGCAAACTGAGCCTTGCAGCAAAGTGCGAACATCCGCCTCCGCCGGAAGCATCGATCAGCCGCAACACCACGAAGATGACTTGAAGACTGCCATAGAGCTGGAGCCTTATTACTACTGCGACCACTCGATGAACAAAGTGCCAGGTGAGTCTGCTGCATTTCCGACCATTGACCTACTTTGGTTTTTCTTTGTTCAGTCGACATGCGTCGGAAGGTGGTGCGCCGTCGTTCATTCTACTGCGATGAAGAGCTGCAGAAGGCATGCGGAGTGGCATTCTACACCGACATCACCAATCCGGCAGTGGCGAGGCTCGTGGCAACTGGTCTGATGGCGCCGCTGGACGACGGACTGTGAAGTGATCATGTTACCTTCCCCACATATCACATGCGTGTATTGTTAATGTCGTGCATATATATGTATATTTTATATTTTGACCATTCTCCTCTGTTCTAGGTATGTATTGTATTTGTATGATATGCTTTTGTACTGTTCACATGCATGTAATAGTTTCCTTATTTTATGTAATGGAATAAAATCAGATCAAAGCGATATAAAATGTTCCTACATGTTTATATACATTATTTATTTTTACTTATCAATTAATCGGTGAAAACATTTTGCATTTTATATCGTCCTCGACCTTTTTCATATTTACTTTTGAAGCGTGGTGTTTGTAACAAAATAAGAAAAAGCAAAGTGAAAAAGCAAAATTTGTAACAAAAGCAAATTAGGCGAATCACGTGAATGCTATTGTCGTTTTCTCTTACGAAGGTGTGGCAGTGAAAAAAAATTGCCTGTAGTTTAAAACGAATTAACCCTGAAAGCAACTGGGTCAGCTTCCGGAAAATCTTTGTGAACAAGCAAAATCAGAGTTCCGAATTTTGGCCAGATAACAAGTTTATCGAAGAGTTAAATCAATAACAGTTCGGCTAAGGGTAAAATCATGATAGATAAAGGCTCCTTTTAGGTTTGGAAATGGTGGATACAAACTAAACAAGTGTCACGTTCAATTGGAAATGTATCATCGCTGCTCCGCTTTCCTCCTTTGGTTCTGCTCCATTTGCGCGTCTCTTTCCACTTGTTCCCCTGTCCCGCTGCTCTCCAACAACCTCTGATTTATCGCCTCCCCTCCGGCTTCAAGCTGTTCGTTGGCCACTTCTTCCGCCGATCTCAGTCCAAACTGGCGCAACAATTGTGTCGTTTCAATGGGTGCACTGTTAAAAAAAGGAGCATACCTTGATTCTCCTGCGCGTAAACTGTTTTCTCGAGAGAATTCAAAACAAATTCCGTTCTTACACATTAAAGGTTACAAAAAATTTGAATTTGCCAAGATTTTAGTATATTTTATGGGTTGATTGGCGTCTTTCTGCGTTAACAGTTTACAAGCTAAAAAATTTACCATCCGGCCCTGATGAGCTTGTATTGGCCTGGCAGAGAGAGGTCGACAACTATAATGCATTACAAACAATTTATTGCTAATTAAACTAGAAAGCTGTAAATACCGGTACTGCCCAGTCGAGAGCCATAGTTTTCCAGAATGGGTCCTCCGTCAATGATCAAGTCGATGTCGTTCCAGAGCTCCTGGAAGTCCTTAAACGAGGAGAAAGTTTAGGGTTTGTATATCGAAAAAGGAGAACGTACGTCAATGCAAATTGGATTCCGTTCTGACCCGCTCACGTTGGCACTAGTTTGAACGAGCAGACGGAAGGGCATCTGCCGGAACAGATCTCGTGCAAACCTTGCCTGCGGTATCCGGAATCCGACAGAGCTGACGCCCTGGTTGAGATCGGCGGGAATAGTGGGTGATCGTTCAAAAAGGAGAGTCACTGGGCCCGGATAAAGCAATTTCAACACTTCATCAGGGACGGTTTGCTTGCAATATCTTTTTGAAAAAAAGTTGAAAATAATATAAAAGATACCACCAACTTTTTGATTTCCTCCGGTCGGTCGAGAAACAAACCTGGGAATGGACACATTTATTTAGAAACTACTTGAAGCGGCACTTTTACAGTTGGGTGGAATCCCAATTTTTTGGTTCCGCAAAACAAAAAATTGGAACAAAATTATTTTTCCAATATAGAACAATAATATATTAAAATGGTCAATACCGATGCTTAAATTTTCTTCTTTATGTAGTTATAAAGGTTTTAAAAATTCCAAGACATTGATCTTTTAACTATTAAAATGTCCTCAAACCCCTTTCATCACCAACCCAATGGCTTCGCTTCGTCTCTCTTCTTGATCTTGTACAGTTTGTCCGCATTCTCGGCCAGTGTCACCAGCCCGTACAGTGTGTCCGTAGGAATGGCCACCACCATCCCCCTGAGTAGGCAGTCCACGGCTTCCTCCACACACATGTACCATTGCGCTGTGTCTGGACAATTTAAAAAGCGATAAATTCATTTTGTCAGTATTTTCTAAAATTATTGTTTACGTACTTTGGTGGGAATGGGAATAGAATTGCATTATGCACTACCCAAATTTAAGCGCCACTTTTGGAGTTTGAATTTTTAAAATTATAAAGATTTTCATATTTCGAATACGAACCAAAAATCGGCTTTTTAATCGGAGCTAAAAGCATTTTTGCACCTGTATGATTAACGTTAAAGTAAAGTTGAAACTTACTCCCGGGGTCCGGTCTTTTGATGATGGGGCCAGAGTACGCCACTTCGCGAATGACACGTCTTCTTTGCGAGTGAAATTTGTAGTAGTACTGGGTGCAGAATCGAACGAGTTGACGAATCATCAAGAATAAATAAATCAAGGAAACAAGTTATATACATCGTTTAGGATAGGTATATCAGTGAACTTGTGTATCAGTTAAATATTCAAAATAAAACCAATTAAAATTTATTTAAAAATTTACATAGTAATCGTCACATATGAATAAATTATGTACGGACAAGTCAGTTAATGTTATCAATATCAGTCGTTATTGTTATTAGTGTATCATAGTCACATTAATAAGGCATCTGATGAGTTTATAGTGGGTGGGTTAATGGGTTAAAAGTCAGACGACCGCATCGTGTTCTGAACCCAATCATGTTTTGCTTCTATTGATGCTGAACCAGCTGCACATAATTGGCCGGAAAAAGTCCATACCGACCCTTGCATGTGCCGCGCCACCATCCGGCATCAATCTGGTGGAAATTTCACTTATATTGATTTGTCTCAAGTACCATATGGTATATTTCAAGCTACCGCATTTTCTAAGTATGATGTGTGTCACTTTTTTCTTTTTCTCAAATTTGGTGTTATTATTTCTATTTTTCCAGGAAAATTGTGACAAAGTGTTTTTGCATCCGTCGCCCTGTGACGGCAAAATTGGAGACTTGCCTATTTAATTTATAATAATCTCAAACCTGTTCAATGCCAGTGATCACATCGTTCACATCAAAGCCAATCTCATCATCATCCTGTCGTTCGTATTCGAATAATGCAATCGCAGTCAAACCACCTGCCGGCAGCGGCGCAGAAGCAACAGCTGTTTGAACCGGATCAGCGGGTGGATTCGGATCCGTTTGAGGATGATGCGCGACACCGAGGTTCTCTTCTTCCAATGTTGGAGGCAATTCATATTGGGGGTCGAATTGGTGTTGCTGATATCCGATGTCGGACTTAAAATCAATCGATATTAAAATAAGGTGTGCCCATGCCAAATGTTCTCAATGTTTACTCAAATAAAAACGATTACCTGAGAGCCCGCTACTTGCTGCAAAACTGGATCAGTTCCCTTTTGTTGTTGCTGTGGATCATCCTCGTCCTCCCATTCTGCACTCTGTCTCATTTTTTCCTCTTCGGCGGATGATCTGCGTTTGTCGGCACTTGCCATCGGCACACGTGCAGCCAGCTGCATATCAACGAATGGTTGTCCTTCAGCGGATGGCAAAACCTATATTTTCAAACATATCATTGACTTAACCTAAAGCTCACACAGACCTTTACAGGAGGAGGTTGTGGTTCTGCTTCGGCTGCGGCAAGTAGTTCATCCCCAGTTGGCAATGATGGACGTTGTTGCTCACCAACAGATGCGTATGGCAACCGGACACCTTTTTAAAGAAAAATTGCCTGAATCAGACAAAATCGAACTAGAATTATGAAATACCAATTGATGGGCGTGTGCGAGGCTGCTGTTGTTGTTGCTGAACTTGTTGATTTTCGTCCGGTTGCAAACCTTGCTCGTCTTGGTTGGCCCATTCCTTCTCCAGTCTTTGCTGTCTCTGCTTTTCCGCCGCTTCTTGGCGAAGTCGCAATTCTTCATCTTCACGCTTTCTACGCTCGCGTTCTTCAAGTGCACGATCACGGTTCTTTAAATTTGGTATAAAAGATCAAAAAAGTGTTTTTTAAATTTAATCATATATCCTCATCTATATAAAATTTAACGAATTTTTTTGAAAATCCATATATATTTATAGAAAAACCTGTTGATCCCCTTGCATAGCCAACTGCTCGAACTTGTTGCGTAAACTGCTTGCTGCACCCTTTTGCACCTCTACTTGCTGGCTCTTGCTTTGATTCTTACTTTCTTTTTGTTGATCCCATCCAACTGCCGATTTATCCACTCGATCACTTTGCACGCCAAATTGGCCTCCAAATCCCTTCTTGTAGTCTAAATAAATCAAACTCGAAATCGTTCCAATAAGATCCTAAAAATTACCTGTCTGACTCTCATGCTTCGGCAACTGTTCGTGCTCTTCCCACCCGCATGCAGACTTGTCCTTACGATCTGCCTGAACTCCGAACTGACCGCCAAACCCTTTTTTGTAATCTAAACAGAAACAGTTTGGATTAAATTCATTTTATACGGTTTTAGACCTGTTTGACTTTCATGCGGTTGAACCTTCTCCTTTTCTTCCCAGCCAGCTGCGGATTTATCCTTCCGATCAGATTGGATCCCGAATTGACCACCGAATCCTTTCTTATAATCTAAAGTCGAATAATTTTGACTTTGTAAAAAACAAAGTTGTTTGTTTTTGTTTTTTTGATAATGTTTTTTCAAACCAGTACCAGTTTGACTCTCGTGTTTGGCCGCCTGCTCATGTTCTTCCCATCCAGCAGCCGATTTATCTTTTCTGTCCGATTGTATGCCAAATTGGCCACCAAAGCCCTTTTTATAATCTGAAAGGTACCCAATTTAAATAAACCACTAACCCATTGACAACACTTACCTGTTTGACTTTCATGAGGTTTGACCTTTTCGTTTTCCTCCCATCCAAGTGCCGACTTGTCCTTACGATCTGACTGAACACCAAATTGTCCACCAAAGCCCTTTTTGTAATCTAAAAAACAAAATGATAAAACTTGTGTCTTAAAAAAGTTTTACCAGTTTGGCTTTCATGCTTCGCAACTTGTTCATGATCGTCCCAACCCATAGCTGACTTATCTTTCCTATCTGATTGCACGCCAAACTGTCCGCCAAAGCCTTTTTTGTAATCTGCAAAAATTGATATCCTCCGTCTTTTTTCTTTTTTCTAACCTTTCTGACTATCATGTTTCTGTAATTCGTCCCGGCTGTCCCAGCCAACCGCCGATTTATCCACACGATCAGTCTGTACTCCGTAAGCACCACCAAATCCATGTGAATAATCCCGTTGAGAAGCATGCGGTTCAACTTTGCCTTGATAGTCAAAGCCAGCGGAACACTTAATTTGATTTTGCTACATAGTTGTTACTTCTATTCATAGCTTTCGAACCTTGTCAACTCGATCAGTTTGTACGCCAAATTTCCCTCCATATCCTTCGCTTGCCTTTGGCATCTGTGCCAATTTCTTCTCCTGTATCAAAAGTTCGGGTTTTGAATCTCCTTTCTTAGCTAAATTTAGGTTTCAAAATACTTCCAGTTTTTAAACTCACAGTAAAATGATCTAAGAAAAAAAGTACAAAAATATTGTATACAAACTTTGCCAATCTGATCACTCTTCAGCACATCGTCGCGCAATCTGTCCAATCTGAATGATTCCTGGTGGCCACTGCCGGCCACTGTCTTTGCTCCCCAACGGCCCTCCTTCTCGGTCACATTGTTCTTTGAAAAAATGGAAAATATTAAAAAATATATGTAAATTTTACCAAAAAGTCCGGATCAGTTTCCCAATCATCTTCTTCTAACGCAGCAGGTTTTGGCGGAGGTGCTGGTTTCGTACCCACTGATGACATTTAATAATAATAAGTGATAAAGTTCAATCTTTAAAAAAATTTGCATTTTATTATATACATACATATATTCATTCGATTGATTTAGTTTAGCGCCGCGCCCAAAAATTAACATTGTGATTTATGTATAAATTTTTGTGTGAAACTTTATTTACAATTAGTCCATCAATAAATTTAATCATAATAAATCATAATCTATCATCATAATAAATCTAATCCTTTGGTGGGGATGGATAAATTTAAGAGAGCTCGAGCTCTCACTCTAGCTTCTAGCTCTAAAATGTGACTCATAAAAATGAACGATAAACAAAAAAATTATTTTAAGTGGGCGGAGGTGAGATGTGATGTCCGAAATATTCAAATTTTTGGCAAAAATATTGTTCGATAATGCTGTTTGGGTTTAGGTTTGGGCTCATCCATCAATATATTTAGTTTAGAGTTTAGACATATTATATATAAATCCTGATGTGTGATGAGCAACAAATATAAATTTCCGAACAATCGGGACAATTCTGAAGCACTATCTCCTTTTGATTCCGAAAAAAGGACCAATACAATCAATAACGGAGAGCCTACTTATTTAGCTGACGAAAGCGATCTTGTGGAAAAAATCCCCCCCCCCTCGAATCCCCCCGACACCGGCCCCACGCCTCAATCCCCGGTTACTCGTATGCTGGAAAATCCAGACCCCTAAAAACGCAACTTCGGGGACGAGGCCAGCTCTACTTTTGAAAGGGGAACTGTTGAATATTAGGAACATTACGCTAACGCAACGCTAAACATGTCACATTGTCCCCAAATTTTTTCTCCTTTTTCTCATTTTCCTTCACTTCATCATTTCATTCGTATCTTTGTAGTCAATTCTCTTCCGATAAATGTAGTTTTGGCTCATATTGAATTCCCATCCATAAAATCCAAAAGGGGAATCCAAACTTTACAAGTGTAATTACGTCGTACATTTTTAAGTTCGTTACCTAGTTATGACATGGCAAAAAAACTCTATACCTGTGTTCTCTGCCAACTTCAACTTCGTTTTTTGTTTGGCGAGAATAGGGATGCTATCCAAGAAATCGTTGTGAATCAATCGAATTGATATAGCCAGGAATATTGGATATATCTAAAAGATAACAATTCATATAAACCATTGGAAATTAATTCGTGTTTCAGTCTTGTATTGTAATATAAACGATGTAAAGCATTTATTCATTAATACCCTTCACCACGCTTCCCATAAACACAGATAAAAATATAACAATAAAACACAGAAGATAATAACTCCGCCATGTACGGGATGGTGCCAAACTCGACCGACTGCAAAAGGAATATTGGGATCGGGGACTGGGCCATTCCCTTCCTGTAAACTGTAAAACGAGGCCAATGTTGGAGCGGTTCCGCAAGCATCGACTGATGTCGTCGCTAAATGTGGTTTGTGGTTGGTTCCACGTTTTTTATAGACATTCGGGATCCAAAATCAGGGATGACATCAGGAAAGGACATCGTAGGTACAAAGCAACCCGAGTCGGCCTTCCTTCCGTCTCCGTCGCACAACAACAACACCGATAAAATTGGATAGATAATTGGTGAATAGCCGACAAATGGCCTTGATTCTGCGCCTGGAATTGAGACGAGCAGAGACTTAGTCAATGATTGCGACGACGATATCGATGACCGTGATCAACCTGGATCAGCGGGACCCAGCAATAAGGTTTGGCGATTCAGAAACTACCTTAGGGCGCGCGCACAGACATATATGAGGACGGATTTTTGCGGTCAACGACATGGGAAACAAATCAAATTTTTTGTCTCGCAACAAAAAATGATTAACATTACCAAAAAATATTCTCGAAACCGAAAGTGCAAAGCCAGCGTGGAGAGGCCGAATACATTATTGTATACTTATTTCTTTGAAGGATTTCACAGATGAAAATGTAGCATCGCTTTTTCAATTTGGACAAATTTTTTTTTGTTAAAACTTAAAATTGATAGAATTATTGTTGCCATTTTCCGAAAAAGTCCGTTTGCGTATGTTCGTTTCGTACGCAAATGTTGTAAACAGGGCTACATACATGTGTTCTCCATTTACCATTTAAAAAGCGGCAATTTTCTGTGCATGTCCGTAAAAAGGTGTACAGCAGCTCTAGTGCTGTCTGTCGCTAATAAATTTCGTTTTCGAAAATGGCCTCGAAAATTTCGAGTCGAAATCGGGTTTTCCACCATAAAATGAAATTAGATGCATTTTTCACCAGCAGACAGATTTTCACAACGAAAACATTTATTTAATCAATATCAATATCAATGATCATAAACATAAATCATAATGGAGTGGGCGTGTCGCTCGACTTGACTCCACTCACTATATTTAAATTAAAACCGAATGATCTCCGCGCGCTCACACATAATGAAAAATGAAGAGATAATTAATCCCCGCGTGCTCACACATTATACCCCGGCAAATGGTCTCAAGGCCTTTTTTGCTTTTTTTAGCACCCAAAATAGACATCATTCATTCTAAGATTCTAACTTTTTAATTTGATGATATCGGTTACCAATGCATTTATAAAAAATATTAAGAAATGTTTGAGGTTTAGTACTGTATTAATGTCGCGTTTTAATGTTTAATTTTTTGACGTCGCGTTTTAATGTTTAATTTTTTGACACAAAGACTTGGCTTGATCTCAAGGTCTCACCCCGAGACCATGAAGCCAAAGCAACGCCTTAACTTAAGACCATTTGCCGGGGCCGGGGTATATCACACATTCACTTTATTAGAAGTTAGCAGGTTAGCACACGCAGCAATGTGGCGAGTTGCCTCACCCACTCCATGAAAAGGGTTCCTTAATTGTGCATCAGAATGAAAATATGAGTGGTCTTGAGTCTCGACCATTCCATTTTTGGTGTTTAAGTGATGGATTTTTCTTGTGAAGTTTCATTTTTTGTTCATTTAAATTCCTTTGTTTTAATTTATTTTTCACAAAGTTTTGTCGTGTTCGTATCACTTTCGGTACTAGCAGTTTCACGTCCCCCGTACTTACCATTTTGAAAACAAAATTTATTTTAGAGGGTTTTGTGATGAAAAAGAAAAAAATCAAATTTGTGTGTGTCATAGGGGCCCTTTTTTTGTTTTGCAATTTTTTTTGCTTAAAACACCAAAAAAACAAATTTAAGCTAACAAAAATAGTGGAAAAAGTTGAAATAAATTTCATTTGTGGGTGATTTGCAACTAAGATATGATAGTGCCAAATAAAATAACCTTTTAGTTTAGAAAGCGAACCCAAACTAAACAAGTGTCTTACATTTTGTCTGTTGGTTAACTGTAATTATATATACTCTTAATTCTTCAGGTTTGAGGCATAAGCCTTTTTTGACATCCGAAGCCTCAACCCTCAACTTCATCAATTTATTTGCATCAAATAATCTAAATGACGACCAATAGCAAGGTTTGCTCTTTAATTTTAATTTACTTTGGAAATAGTTAGTCCAGAGTATGTTCTCATTTAAGATGCAACAACTTCCATATATACTTACAATTAAGGAGTTCGTTGTTGGCGCAAAGTACAAGCTCAAGCGAAAGATCGGCAGCGGGTCCTTTGGTGACATTTATCTCGCGATCAACATCCAAAATGGAGAGGAAGTGGCCATAAAACTAGAGTCTGTCAAGGTTTGGTTTCACATAATACAAACTAGTTAACTAGTATATATAACAAGATGAGATTAAAGTCAGAATCATTAGACTTAAATGTTTCTAACGTTATAAGTTACAACTGAAAAAGCATTAATGCTTTTGCTTTTAAGCATCACTTATAAATTTGGATTTTTTAAATATACATATAGTTTAAAAAAATTAGGCCCGTCATCCGCAGCTGCTCTACGAGAGCAAGGTCTACAAAATTCTACAAGGTGGCGTTGGGATACCGCACATCCGCTACTATGGCATTGAGCGTGACAACCATTGTCTGGTGATGGACTTGCTTGGCCCTTCTCTCGAAGAATTATTCAATTTCTGCAGTCGACGGTTCACAATAAAGGTTTTAATTTTAACAAATTTTGAAAATTTATAAAAAATGAGAATGGATGGGTCCCATTTTTTTATCTAGTGGTAGAAATTGTAAATGAAAAAAGAAAAATAGAAGTTTGAGGATCAATTGTCCGGTTTGGCTTAACTTACGAGGCCCTTGGTCTTTAGATCTGACAAGTGAGCTTTCTCTTTTTTCCTGCAAAAGGCTTATTGTCTTTATATGGTTCATTCGTTTCTTTCAGACAGTGTTGATGCTTGCAGACCAGATGATTGGGCGCATCGAGTACATGCATGTGAAGAATTTCATCCATCGAGATATCAAGTATGTTCGACTAATACATGCAATTTAATAACTTAAAATTTTAGGCCCGACAATTTTCTGATGGGAATCGGACGGCACTGCAACAAATTGTTCATCATTGATTTTGGACTTGCCAAGAAGTACCG
>JAQIYK010000355.1:0-15089 GCA_034700465.1 Rotylenchus robustus
TCACTATCAAGTGAAGCAATCCGGTGTTGGCGATGTGAGCTGCTCGGTCGGGTCGATGCTGGGCTCGGGTGGCGCGGTTTCTCTCCAACAACAACAAAATCCGAGGCCTTTTTCATCCCCATTGGATTATCAACATGGCGTTGTCCCGCGCTCGACTTCTGCACTCCAGCATTGCCAGCAACAACAAAGTTCAACAATTCTGCCGCGTCTTCATTTCCAGATTTGGCCAATGCTTCCAACGCCAAACGCTCCAATTCCTCCTTCCTCCGCGCTCTCTCCAATCTGATCTCCTCTTGCTTCTGTCCCGCTTTGCTTCTCAACAACGATCCTTCGCTCCCCACTTTTGGTTGCTGCTCGTCCAGCTCCAACTTTTCCTCCTCCCTTTCCAAATTTCCTTCCACACTATCCCTAGGAGTTGATTGTAACCTAGCTGGGTGGGGTTCCTCTTCTATCGCTGTGTCGAAACTATAAGCACTACTTTGACTCACCGTCCTTAAGTTTTTATCACCTCCAAAACTTTAGGTTTAGGTTCAGGTCTTCTAGGATTAGCTATAGGTGAGATCTGATCGAACAACCTTGCACTTGTTGTCCCCTTGTCGTTCAGCTCGGTATAGTTCACTCTTGCTGCATTTCTTCTTGTCGGATACACTCGATGGAAAGTCGTTTCCCTTGCATTTTTCCTTCGGGTCCTAGCTCCTTCCAATGTTTGGGTCCGACCTAAACTTTTTGGATTAACTTCTTCTTGTTCATTTTCTAAGTCCGCATTCTCCTCATTTTCTCTTTCCGTCTCCTCCTCGCTCTGCTCATAACCAGATTTTTGTTGAGAATGAATTAAACCTGCACTCCGGTTCTGCTTTGTCGCCGCTAAATAACTTATCTGCTCTGCCGTCATCAGAATTTCAGGGACCGAGTCTTCTTGTGAAAATACATTGTCATCCGCTTGTTGTATTCCATCCAAATTCTGCTCCCGTTCCGATTCAACATTGATATAGTCATCCATTGTCGACTGCTTTCCCGATTGCGAAGTCCTCTTCCTCCTTCTTTGATCCGGTCTTGAGATGCGTTCCCGGTTTTCATCCATTTTGCGGCGATCCTCAATTTTAGAAATTGAATTAGTGCTCTCGTGTGCGTTTCGGTCTTTTGACGTGCGATTCGGCTATCACCCGAGTTGGTGCTGTGCCTTGGAAGCGCCAAATAATAAGTTGCTTGGAACGGGGGATCCCAACTAAGCCAATCTGGTGTCCACTATCTACTCCCACTTTAAGTTCCACTCCACTCAACTTCACTTGCCTTTTTCTGATGCGGTGCTCCCGACTTGCAATGTCTGAACTGCTTGAACTTCTTGCCCGCGCTGATGTCCAGTTGCTGCCTTGTCTGAAGCGAATGCCCAAAGTCCAACCCCCTGAAATTCAACTGAAAGAAAGATTAACACAAATAAGCCGAAGCTCGTTTGCTGTTCCAAACGTAGTGAAATAAAGATCTCAACACAATGGCTTATGATTTTATTCACTCAAATAAAGCAATGAAAATAAATTAAGTATTTTCTTATTTCTGTCGAAAGTGACAAACTGAATTGAAATTACAAATTGATTTTTGAATGGGGAAATACAGTATGAAAAAGTTTGGCAATCTGTGCATTTTCAAAATATTCAAATTGGGATGCGGGTCCATCTGTTCTTTTCCTTCTTTTTGTTCTGCTCTTACTACAAACGAGGAACAAAAACAAAAATAAAGGACCAAAGTTCGTATTGACTGAATTATTCGTCAAACTAGCAAACTACCTATAAAATAAAAATTCTGTGGCTATAAAAATTTAATAACAATTAAAAATTTCTATTGTACCCAAATCACGCCGAGAAAAAAAATTGCGCAAAAATCCGTGTTTTTATCGTATTTTTTCTAATATTGAACCCGCTCGTGGTTGGATAAAAAATCGCCCGAAAATCGCGTTACTATAATTTTAAGATTTTTAATAAAAATAAAAATGCTACATATATTCCACCTTTGGCGAATAGGGAAAATTAACAATAAAAAATCTTGCCATGCTCATTTCTGTCTCTGCCCTACAGAGAATAGAGATAGAGAAAATAATGAAGAAAAAAAGCTAAAATGCAAAAAAATTGGCTCGAAAAATTCTAAAAAGTTCTTAAAAAAGGCAAAAAAAAAATCGGAAAAAAGGTTTAAAGTTAAACAGAGGAAATCGAATGAAAACAGTTGGCAGCGGAGATATTCAACTTGGAATTGGAAAACGACATCCTTTTAGGCGGTGAGAGAGTGCAATGGAGGGAAGAGAAGAGAGATGCTGGTATTTACAATGCTAACTATCTGCAGCTAAATCGCTAGCTGCAGATAAATCCGTATTTACAATGCTACGGATAGAAATCCGTATTTACAATAGCGGTTTGAATGGAAAAATATCCGCAGCTATAGCTGCAGCTAGCTTCCATATTTACAATGCTAAGGATAGGGTAGCGGCTAGGGTAGCTGCAGCTTAAAATCCCTAGCCTCATCACGATGAGGATAATTTCGCAAACACATAACTTTAAAAAATTCGTAAAAAATTAACTATTTAAGCATATTTCATGAAATTTTGCGCACCAGTAGAAAAAACTCTGGGCTATGCAGCCATATAAAAATGTTACTAAAAAAACGTAAAATTTGATTTTTAGAATTTTTATAATGAAAATGCTTCATCATCACGTCTAAAATACATATTAAAAAGTGGATAATTATTTTTTAAAATTTATCAAAATTAAAAAAACGAATTTCCAACAAAAAATCGACATACACGGTTGTTGTGATTTCAGAAATTCGAGGAAGGGGGATACAATACACCTTAGGGGAGTGCGAAAATATAAGCAATCCACTCCAATTGCTTTAAAAGCGTGAAACATGCTGGAAATACACAAAAACTGACTATTTGACCGATTTTTGAATTTTTACAAATTTCGAAAAAAATCGTTAAACCAGCAACCCTCAATTTTACTCGGAATTAGTCTCAACAGGCGAGGGCAAGTTAAATTAAAATTGTTGTGAGACAAAAAATTATAAAAAAATCAGAAATGTTGAAAAAAAATAGCGGGTTAAATTTATTGTGAGAGTTTTGGGTTGGAAAAAAGTGGGTTTGGTAACTGGTAACTCATCAGAGCAGTTTTGAGGATTAGCAACGCTAGACCAATTTTATAGCGATTTTGCTAAATCATGTCATGTAAGGTAAAATTTCTTTACAAAGGATTTTATGCCCTTCGGCAATCCCCTATGCTCCAAAATCCTGGTTTTCTGGAAATCGAACTGGATTCCTTCAAAATTGTAATTTTTAACCTTTTTAATTTTTCAATTTTGGTTGGAAGATTTTTGATGAAATTTTGATAAAATCACCAAATTTCCGTCCAATGCCACTTCTACCTGTACCAAAATTAAAAAAAAATAATAATTTTGTTTTTCCGGTGGCGCAAAAAAAGAAAAGTATACTGTATTTATAAAATTATTTCTAAATTGTTTATGTTTTATGTATTGTACATTCCAAAAATTGACATTTTACCTTGAAACTTTTTTTAAAAATACCCCAGCTAATTTTCGTAAAACTGAAAAAAAAATTTGACTATCTTTGAAAATTTTAATCAAAATATTTTTTTGGAACTTTTTTTTTTAAATCCTGCTAAAATTGCCAAGAAAAACAAAAAAAACCTAAAAATATTTCGTAAAATTTCCTGAAAAATTCTGCTCGAAAAAATTATGGAAAATTTAAAAAAAATTAATTGTTAAAATTATTTGGAAAAAGAAGTTAATTTAAAACTTTACAAAAATCGACATTTATTTTTTTAAACAAAAATCGACATTTTAATTTTTTTAAATATTCCCAATATTTCTCGAAATAACCTTAAAAAATTCCCAAATATTTTATCAAAAAATTTTCAATAAAAACTTCCGAGAATTTTCCAGTAAATTTTTCGAGAATTTTTTACAAAATATCTTAAATAATTTTTTTCTTCCATAAATCGTTCCCAGCTTCCTACTGGGGGCTGGGATAGTTTAATTTGATTTTACTTATTAATATTTTATAAGGTATTTTAGAAATTATTTTGGATTGTTGAAATTTTTTAAAAATATTCTAGGATATTTTTTCGACATTATTACAAGATATTTTCTAGTTTTTAGGAATTTTTTGATAAAAACAATTTTTCATAATATAAAAAAATCATTTTTCTAAAGAATTACAACCTTTAGAAAAATTATAAAATTTACGGTTCCGGAAAAAACTATCCAAAATTTATTATTATTATTATTTTTTAATTTTAAAAATTCGTTGCAAAAAATACACTGCCGTAAATTAAAATAACAATATTAATTTTTGTGATATTATTTTATACTTTCATCATTACTTCACAAAATTTTAATTTTAATAATTCACAAAATTTTAACCCATAAAATCTTCCTTCAAATGCCGCTGGCTAAAAAAAGAAGAGAAGGATTACTGTAGAAGGGTATCCGCAGCTAGGTAGCTGCGGATAAAAAAATCCCTAGCTGCGGATAGCATTGTAAATACGGATTTTAGCTGCAGCTTTTTTTATCTGCAGATACCCTAGCTGCAGCCAGCTACCTAGCTGCGGATTTCTATCCCTAGCATTGTAAATACGGGCATCAAATGTACTTATTTCTAAGATTTGTAATCATTTGTACTTATTTTGAGGGTGCCGATCTTAGAAAATAAAATGTAAAATCAAAATGGTTTCTAGGATGTACTTATTTTAGCCATCTGTACTTATTTTGTACTTATTTTCGAAAAATTTGAACAAATTAAAAAAATTTGTCCAAAATGTTTCAAATTTTCATTATCAAAATACCAAAAAAAATTTCATTATCAAAATATCAATTTTTTCGCGGCGCCTATCGGCGCCGCATTTTTTCGATTTTACTCCAAAAATGATCAAATTTCTTAACAAAACCAGCGGAATTCATTACCGTGGTTTTTCATTACCGTGGTTTCAATTACTACGGCAATTCATTACCGTGGTTTTTTCAACAATTTGAAAAAATCTATTTCACGCCGAAATTTTACTAATAAATTTTTATTACATATGTACTTGTACTGTACAAGTAACGTCACAACGATACCAAATGTGTTGTAATACGCGAAAAAAGTGGTACAGTTACTAATATACGTTATGTAATATTTTTATAAATAAGTATGTATTAAAACAATTTATTACTGAGAGAGGACGATTAATTTTTGTTCTTAATTTTTCTACTAATAAATTTTTAACAGTAAAAGTTTCTACAAATAAATATGCAAAGTTTTATTGCAGATCATTAAAATGCAACGGTAGCCACTTTTTCGTATATTAAAGCTACATAGCTCATTTGGCATCGTTTGATTTTTTACTTTTTTCTTTTTTTTAAACTTTTACTGTTAAAATCATTTGGAGTGCATCACATACATGCGGTTTTGAACCCCTACTGAAGTTGAACTCTAACCCAATTTTGTTATTGATACACATATTACTTGTTATTTTCAATACTAGATAAAAGTCATCGAATTGAATGACCGTCCACTGACTGACTGACGCATGGAATTCAAAGAAGAATTCAAGGATTTTAAGCTGAATTGTTTCCCACAATTGTTCGATGCTCATTCCAAAATTTTATCATATTGCCAAGGAGTTGTTGCTACCGTGCCAAATAATAAGTCCAATTCAAATGCAAAGTTTGTCGAAGTTGAAAATGAATTAATCCGTCTGACATGCCATTACGATGGACGAATACGGACTTTTGCAGTGAAAGCATTGGATGAAATGTGCGCAATAGATGGAAACGGAGCGAAAGCGAACGAATTGTCGAAACTGAACAACTGCTGCTTAGGCTTTGAGCATTACGCGCATCTGTCCAATCTATGCAAAAACAGCGAACAAAATGTACGAATTGCGGCACTTCGAATCGTCACAAAATATGCAATCATTTATTCTGAAAGGTATTTTATGCATTTATAGCAAAAAAATTATCTGAAGGGATAGGGAAATAGTTTTTTCGCATTGAATAATTTCAATAGATTCATAGCCGTACCCAGAAATTTGCTAAAGGGGGGGCAGAATCAGCCCCGCACAAAAAAGAGGGGCCCAAGGGCTCCAATATTAAAAGTTTGTATTAAAAACGTCAAAATTCGTCAAATTTATATTTAAAAATATTTACTTGTAAATTTGCGACCTATGCATTTTAAATCTTCATGTTAACGTATGTTAAATGTCAGAAGTTGATTCTCCTAATAATGATATCCTAATGATGATTTTTTGTGCTACAAATATTCGATTGGAAAAATGTACCAAATGAAAAATTGTGCCCCCCTGTGAAAAAATCCTAGAACCGCCCCTGGCTGAGACTCATGAACAATAGGAAACAAGGGCGTAGCCAGGGGGTAGGAGGGGGCATGCCCCCCCCCACGAAATGTTAAAAATTTTGAATAGGGTCCCCCTTTTGTTTCCAAAATTAGCGAAAAGTTTTTGCCGCGACGCCTGTCAGCTCAGCCCACAGGTTTGTAGTGATTGCTAGTAATAGTAACTCAGAAAATTATAAATGTTCAAATTTCGTAAAATGTTATTAATTTGTGTAAATTTTCTCCGATGGCTCATGGATATATAACCGGACGTGTTCAGAATTCGCATTCTGAACACGTCTCTGCCAAATCTCAAACAAAATATTTTTTGAAAAAGAACCGTTTAGGAACAGAAAGTCTGTTCCTCGGTAATCTGTTTCAGTTTTTTTCTGTCCTTGTTCTGTTTCTGTTTCAATTCTTAATTTTGGAACAGAACAGAATGAAAATTCCTGATATGGGAACAGAACAGGAACAAAACAGATAGGAAAAAGCTGGAACAGAAAAATGCTGATGGTTACTAATGTTTCGGAATCTAATCAATCCACTGGCTAGAGGCTAGTGAGTTTCTGTAATTTTATAGTTGCATTTGTTTTTTTATTTAGCGCATTCGTTCTTTGGATAAACATTCTCGAAATGTTATTGAACACAAGGAAAGTGTTTTTAAGATGGCATGTAATGGGCTCAATTCAATAATACACGGGTAATAAAAAACTTACCGCATTTCCTCCAATAGACGCCCCCTCCAGGGAATATCGGAAAATAGATGTCCATTTGACGCCTTCTCTCAAAAGGAATAAAAAATTTAAAAATATTTACTTTTTAATATTTATTTTTATGAGTAAATCAAAATTCGAACTATTCAATAATAAATACTAATATCTAAATGTATGTGTACCTAAACATAAACATGATCGCCCCTAGCCCCCAGCCTAGGGTAGTTGAGTTTGACCGCCACTCAGGCCACGGGCCACGCTATTGGAATACAACGTTCAATTTAATTTAAGAAAAGACGCGATCAACAAAATATCAAATTAATTGAATTTTCCATACCTTTTAATTCTCAATAAAAGCAAGCAAGCATTAAAAACGGATTAAATAATAATTTATTTATTTTCTTTTTTTTCCGAAAAATTTTCCTTTGGAAAATAGACGCTCTCCCTCCATTTACGCCCCCCCCCTCCAATAAACGCCCCGGGGCGTCTATTAGAGGAAATTAACATATTTTATTTGAATATATACACATTAATTTTGCGAAAATAGCGACATCTTTCGTCGACGTGCATACCGAAGTGCAGATCGAATACAGGGCAACAGAATGCCAACCTATGTTTCTGTTCGTGAAAAGGATAAGAATTTTATTGGCAATAGCAGTTTTCCTTCTCATCGGCACATTCGACATGATTCTTGTTGGGAATCCACTGTCAACGGCCATGCAACTCCGCTGACACCGTTTACCACACAAAGCTATGTTTCAAATGACCCATTAAAGTTTTATCTTCCTCCACATGATCAGCAGGTATTTGCTTTTTAAAACTGGGACAAATAAAATGTGTTAGTATTGCTAGGTACACCATGTTTATGATGATACCGAATTGGATGATGAAGCAGCCTACGATGCTTTGTTTTTTGAAGAGGCCAAGAACGATATTCCTACACCAAAAATTGGGTATCTCCAAAGTATAAACAGAAGTGTCCAGCAATTAAAACCTATTACAATCGAAGAGGTATTTTTAATTTAGCAACGATATGGAATAATAAATTTTAGACTAAAAAGACTTCAAAATTGCAAAGATTACTCAGAATTTTTGGACACAGAGGAGAGGAATCTACTTCGAAATTTCGATCACTTGTTAAAGTAATCATTTAAATGGATTATGCATTCATGCAATAAATTTTGGGGGGTATCAGGGCCGTAGTCAGCGGGAAATTTCCAGAGCCGTCGCCAGGATTTTTTCGGAGGGGCCATGAAAAAAATTGCGACGTTTTTTATCCAAATTGCGTTTTTTATCGTTTTTACGACCAAAAAGACAATTTGAAAACAAAAGGGAGGACCCTATTAAAATTTTTATTTTTTGCTTTTAATCCTTTTGTTTTCAAAATTAGTGAAAAATTTTAACCGCACAATCGATTTTTGGTGCAATAATAAAAATGCATCTCTAAAAATCGACTTTTCGGTGCGAATAAACAAAAAAAAGTCGCCCCAACAAAAATTCTATCCCCTCCTCTCCGAAAATTTTTTCTGGCTACTCTGGGGTGGGTTAGGGTTGCACAAGACTCATTGAATTTTTGGTGGTGTAATAACTTATTTTTTAAGTTCAATTTCTCCACGAGACATAATGCTGCTCGTAAATCACGGAGTATGCCTATGTATGGAAAATTTCGTCCTGACGCGGAATTAATTCGACAGTTAAAAGATGAATCTTGCGACTATAGGTTTTCCAAAACTTTTAATTTATATTCAAATAAATTTTGCAGACCGTACTTCACTTATTGGATTTCAACTGTTCACATACTTGTCACCTTTTTTATGTTGTTAAACTATGGTATTGGCACCGACTATTCAAATGGACTCGGTGTAATTGAAAGAAGTGGCGAT
Source organism: Rotylenchus robustus (assembly GCA_034700465.1). Lineage (NCBI taxonomy): Eukaryota > Metazoa > Nematoda > Chromadorea > Rhabditida > Hoplolaimidae > Rotylenchus > Rotylenchus robustus. Next base: position 8,964 of record JAQIYK010000355.1, read on the forward strand.
GTTATGACTTCTTCGCTTTCTTTGGCACATATTGTAGTTTGGGAACAAAACAATATTTGGATTGGACCCAGATTTGTACAGCATTTGATAAGAATCATATGACATGTATATTCAAACATTCAGGCCGACCTTGTTCACATTGGTGCCAAATTTACACCTTGTATGAGGAGAGACAAAAAGATCTATGAACAAATTGTGGAGGAAAGAAGAATTGAAGCAGAAACTACCGGTATGAGGAAAACTGTATATTAAAGGAAAACATTTAATTTTTAACCACAGGATGTTGCATTGGACCCGGAGGATGTTTTCAAACTTCGGAATGTCCGGTAGCACTTTGGTTGATTATTTATAGTACTTAGTAATGCGTATTTATAGAAACAGTTTGCGAAGTTAATAAAGTGGACTAATGGAACATATAGTGAAGATGAATACTCCAGAGTAGTGTGCGGACAGGATCCGAAATTCTGCTTGAAGCCTCGTTCAGTCCATCCATTCTTGTGGGGACCTGACATCTCCAAATGGCCGGTAATAATTAAAAACAAATAAATTTGTTTTGAATTTTAACATATTTTATATCTATACAAAGCGAACAATCGAATAAAATTCTAACAAGCATTGGTACTTATCAATTAACGGGAGGGGGTAAACAGTCAGGGGCGTAGTTAGGGGGTGCCGCCCCCGCCCCCGAAATGACAAAAATTAATATTTTTAATAGGGTCCCTTTTTTATGTTTTTAAAAGTCGCGAAAAAATTTCGCTGCGATGCGGCGGGCGGCGCCTATCGGCGCCGCGTAACTATGATTTTTCAATAGAATCCTATTATGAACCCAAAACCTGTAAAATTTTCCGCGTGGCGCCTAATGGCGCCGCAAAACTATCAAAAATATAGCTGCTAAACCAAAAATACACCCCTAAAAACCGTTTTTCAATGCAATAATAAAAATGCACTCCTAAAAATCGACTTTTCAGCCCGAATTAAAAAAAAATCGCCAAAATTTTTCCTCCGCCCCTCTTGAAACTCGAGGCTAACTACGGCCCTGCAAACAGCTAACAAGGGGTGAGTGAATTTTTTATACATGCACAAGCAATGCACTCCAATCGCTCTAAAAAGCTGCCAAATGTGCTTAAAAATAAAAAAGTGTTTCAAAATTTTTTTATCGAAATGTTTAAGCTAGTCATTTTTAGACATTTTTGACATTATTTTTAGGTTTACAGTGTCGAAAAAGTAAAATCATTATATATATTTACGCGCAATATTGAAGGTTGCCGGTTCAATTCCGGGGCGAAAAAGCGATCTTTTGAATTTTTAAAAACTTAAATAGTCGCTTTTTTGCTGTTTTTGCATTTTAAGCACATTTGGCAGCTTTTGGAGCGATTGGAGTACATGATACATGGCGTGTGCATACATTAAAAAAATACCCCCATCCCCGTTAATTGATAAGTACCCAAACATTGTTTGCTTTTGTTTGTTTTTTATATTCGAAAACAAACAAATTAAAAAAATAAAAAAAAATTGCTAAAAAAACAAAAAAATAATAATTAAAAAAAATTGCTTATGTTTGACATATGATTTTTAGCTTTGTCAAGAACATTCTCCTATAGTACCAAAAAATATTGAACATATGCATTGTGAAGTTATGGGACATCCATGCTGCATTCAAATGCATGGCCAATGCAGAATTACCTCCAGAGAGTATTGCAATTTTGTGAATGGTTATTACCACCCAAATGCAACACTTTGTTCGCAGGTATGATTTATTACTTATCAGTTATAAACTTATTATTATTATTATATTGTCCAAACGTAAAATAAAAGAAAATAAGAAATAGTGACCAAATTTGAAAAACAACAGTAATTACTATATAGGTATGTTAATATCAGCGACATCTATTTATTATGTATAAGTATGTAGTACTGCAAGATAATGTAATTTCCTAGACCTAGTTAACCTTCTGACTTGTCTGATCACATTACTTTTAGGTCACCTGCTTAAATGAAGTGTGCGGGATGACACCATTTCTAATGAAAGAATCCCCCGATCAATTATATCGACTAATTACTCCTCTGTTTATCCACGCCGGGTAAATTTACAGTTTTATATAATAGTAAGAAACTACTCCAGCAACTACAATTTAGAATAATTCGCTGCGCGATTTCACTTACAATTTACCTGACAATAATGCGCAAATTCGAGATCATGGTCTTTTGTTCTCTGAATATTATAGTTTGAATGCAACATTTTAGATTGGATGGCTTCGTCTGTCGTCCATATACTTCGTTTCAGGAGTTGGCGGCTATTTGGCAAGCGCAGTCTTTGTGCCGTATATGGTACGATTAGGCCACAAAAATAATCATAAATCACTGAAAAATTTAGCCCGAAGTTGGTCCTGCTGGTTCGGAGGGAGGGATTTTGGGTGCGCTGATCGTCAACATATTCTTTAATTGGAACCTTCTGCGCCACCCTTTGCGTACATTGGCCTTCCATCTTTCCATTGCGGCAGTACTTTTTGTGACGGGTTTTTTCCCGTATATCGGTATGAATTACCATAGGACCATATCGAGGAATAGCACTTCAGGACAGGCTCGTAACCAGAAAAGTGTATTTTTGGAAGGGCAATTCATGTGGGTGTATTTTTTAGTCTGAAAATTCTCAAATTTACACTATTGTTGAGTTATTAAGTGCTAATCCAATGAAAAAAAAACGCTTATTTTCCTTTTAAAATTTTTCAATTAGGCATTTCCCTTCTCACTAAAGGAAAAAGGAAAGTGAATATTTTTATGTAAAAGGGAAAACCAAACAATTCAAAAATTTAACATACTATAGACTAATATCATTGTTAAAACTATTTCGCTTGCAGATAATTGGGCCCAGCTTTTCGGCTTCATATTTGGGTCTTTGATGGCAACAGGTATATTTTGAGCTTACTCGTTCGGTCTCTTCCCAATTCGCCTTTTCATTACATTCAGTTGTGATACCGTACATAACTTTCGGAAAAGAGAAGTTGCACAGGCGTCTGGTGGTCGTTGTCGGGTCTTCGACTGTTCTGGCGCTGTTATTCATTTTCCTGCTCATTTTGTTTTTATTTTATCCCATTAATTACGAAGTGTTGGGACTTTTCAACTGCCCCTTTTCTAGCAAGATTTGTGATCATCATGGGTTGATTTTGCGAAACTGGTTGCCAATTTGAGTGTATATGTTTCTTGGTGCCCACGGTTGTACGGGTTAATGTTCTTGACTTTCACATTTTAAAGGGTGATAATCTTGATAAATTTTTTTTAATTCTCATCGATACATTTTATAAAGATGTAGGATCTTCGATATATTAAAAATTAGTTTTTAGTAATTAAGAAGTTTAAATTGTCGAGCATAATTTTGACTTTTTTGCGGAGTAAATACCCACCGGTTTTGGATCGTATTGTTGTTTTTAGCAATAAATAGTAAACAAAGGAGAGAACAAAACAAACACGTGTTCAATGGTCCAATAGAGTGTAAATGAAAATTTGAGAGATCTGTTCACGCCATGTCGACGACAGTTCCATTGCCTTCGAGCGCTGAGTAGAAGAAGGCATTCTTAAGTGGCACATCATTTTGTGACAACGCCTAAATTCATAAATTGGCACTTGAATTGTTGTTGAATTAGTCTAACTTTGATCGCTTCTTGTCCGATGATACTCCCGATGACTGCACAAACCGGGTTCAGTGCCGGGCCAACAAATCTTATGGCAAATTAAGTTTGAAATTCTACAAATCATTTCCCTCGAATTTTGCTTACAATGAAAAGTCATTGGCGGTTATTTTCTGCTTTGATTCGTCCGATCCGATGCATTGCAATTCCTTTTTCCATTGCGCGACTATCTCTTCTTGGGTAATTTCCCTTTCCTCTCGCATGAGTTGGAGACATGCTTAAATGTTTCATAAATACCATTTATTAGTGGAAAAGAGGGTAAGACAACCTCTGACAACAAAGTAAGTGCTTGGAAATCTCAATCTTCGTCGGAGATATCGCTTAGTACCAAGTTCAGTGGTGAATGTATGCTCAAAACTCGGAAATGTGATGTTCTGGAAAATGATACGGCCAAAACATCGACTTTAATTCGTGATTAAGTATATTATACCTTCCTAATTTTGGCATCTTCCTCATCCCCGATAGTCAGGGTGACTGGTCGTGGTACGGATTTGGCCGGAGATCCATTCAGCTTCATCTTTTTAACCGCAGGCAGTCCGCTTTCAACTGATTGTGACTCGACTTTATCTTCTCCCTCATCATCAATCACGCTTTCAACGATATTCTCTGTTTCCTTCGGTTTTGGACTAAAATGAACAATATTTTTCAAAATTTTATAGTAGTATTAACAAATTAAAATATTCACATCAAAAATGTGTGGTTGTTAAAGTCGAAGAAAGCATAGCCCACCCATCCGAAGACACCGCCGGCCTGGAATCTTAAAATATATATTTTAATTGTTTCTGATCATTTGCCATTGAAAATTAAATTATTACCGAATTTTATTGTTACGACATATTTTGTTTATGCCGTTTGTCGTTTTGTAATTCTGGTCCACAATAATAACGAGGTCGAATTTTGAAAAAAAGTCCTCAGATTTGCTCAATGGTGAATCGACCGAAACAATTACTTCCACCATCGGGTTTAACAATTTTATGTTGGCAGAGGATGCTTCGGCACGCTAAACAGGATTGGTTTGTTTGTTTTTTGGTTACAACATTTATTTTTTACATTTTCCTTTACTCCAGGAACAAGGAAAAAATTGGAAGAATGATCCGCTTCTGATACCTATGTAAAATGCAAATGATTTATTATATATTGAACCAAAACAAACCTCTTTGTCATCCATAAGGGTCAATGATTTCAGGCCAGATAACATCAAATTCTTTGCAATTTCTGCACCCAATCCACTCAGCCCAATAATGAGAACGGAGGAATTCCGGAGCCTAAATTTTTTCCTTTTTCAAAAACGAAATTTGTTTTTCGAGTACCGAACTTCACAAGAGCATTTTTCCTTTGTACCACCTACTGCCACCCCCATCGAACCAAAATAAACTTTTGTCCGACTATTTTTTGGTATACAAAAAACAGAACCAATTATATGTATGTTACCTGTTTTGTGTTTCCATTCCCCACAATCGAATTTGCCTGTCGTATATCTGGGTTTCATCTCCACTAATTTGTGCCATTCTGATACTTTCTGTTTAATGACAATGTTTTTTTCATAAGTTCTCGAAGAAAAATAATAAATTTGAATAAAACAAAGTGTTGTAAGAGAAATCAAGCCACAGATAAATTTTACAAGTTTTTATTCAGTAGTTCAAAAATATGATCGATTCCCCTCAAAGTGTCTTCCATTGCCTCTGTAGACCCCTCGCTGGTTTCTGCCAGTGTTCCAACCTGCACCTCGACCTCTTCCCACGAATTGTCCGCCTCTATTGCCTCTATCTCTTCCCCAATTTCGGTTATCAAAATTATTTTCGCGTTGAATATTTGCAGCTTTCCACGGTGAAATGCATATCGGTTCAGCACTTATTGCCCTCGATGCCCTCACATAATCATCGTCTTCATTTGTGTATCTAAATCACTTATATTTGCAACCGAAAGAAACGCAACAAAACACCAACGCTACGGAATACGAATTTAAAATCCGGGTCCGGTAATAGTGCAGTTTGTGGCCCCCCTTTTTTGAAAAAATTTCAAAATTGTGCCAGATGGCTAAAAACTTGTATCGTATCTGGGGGTTTTCGAAGGCATAGAATCCGAATCTGATATCAGATTTTGTCAAATCATTGATTTTATCTATGATTTTTTAGATTTTTATCATTAATTCCCAAAAATCCTAAAATGCCCTTCGACGAACTTCGAAATTTAACGCTCATTCGTCTGTGTGCAAAGCTACATTCACAGAATTTTGTAAACCCGGATCTCATACCCAAAATGTCGAATCTATGTGGCACACTTTCAAACGTCAATCAATTCAAACATCAATCTGTCACTTCCACTCATGAAACATATTTCCCCGAATTTCTATGGCGAAAGCAATTTGGTGATCACGAGAATGTCTTTTACAATTTCTGGAATCACGTTTCTATGTTTTACCCCTGCGAGAATTGAGTTT
>JAQIYK010000356.1:0-15082 GCA_034700465.1 Rotylenchus robustus
TGCGATCGACTTCTTTTAACCTCGGAGATTGCCGGAAAAGTCGATCGCACAATAAAATAGCAGTAAAAAATTGATTACCATTAATTCGGTTTTTTGGTCGATCGCACCCAAAAAGGCCTGCAACAAGGGGGGGGGGGTCAAATGCCGATCGCGAGCCCGAGGAGCAACCCCCCCCCTTGTAAACAAGAGGGTCCGGTCCCCCCTTTGGTTTTGAAATGTGTACTCAAACGGCACAAGTACCGGCTTATCTACTTCAATAATTTTCTTTTGCAACAAACAAAAAACAAACTGACAAATGTGATTTTTTATTTTATCTGCTATAATTCAACACAAATCATAAGCTTTGGTTATAAAAACAAAATACTTAATTTGAGGCTTGTTTTAGCACTTGCTGTGCATTCTCACTTGATAATTCTTTTACGGCCTTCTGAATTTCATCGTGGTTAAGGAGTAATATGATCTTCTTGTGCTCGTCCCTTCGCTGGTACAACATCTCTCCCTCGAAATCGACCATCCCATGTTTACGGGCTCGGAGCAGCATACCGACAACCTGAGTCTCATGTTTTAAAATAAAATGCCAATTAATTCTTTGTAAAACGCTTAAATTCCTAAACTTTTGAACAATAAAAAATAAATATTTGAATAGGGCCGCCCTAATGGCACTATTACCTACCTTATCAGAAATGAACTGGTACACGTTGAACAGATCTCCGAACGAGATCACCACCCGTGCGCTCCCATTTTTCCCCGACAAATGACCGTATTCTTCGATCACTTCGCACAGTTGAAGTACTTCACGCGCGATGTGCTTGGCTAAAATATTCAAAAATTTAATAAATTAATGCATATTTTTGTGAATACCCACATGCTTTCTTTGCCCTCATTTCCGAAAGTGATCCCGGAGGCTGCAAAAATTAATCAATTTAACTGGCACAATACAACACCTGTCGCCAAGATTTGGAAAATTTTCATTTTTATTGGTGGTGGTACCCAATAGCTAAGGCGCTTAAACTGAAAACACAAATGCTTAATGGCGACGGGCTTCTGTTCCATATATGTACCGGTGTTCCATATTCAGCAGAATTTTTTGAGTATTTTTTTGGCACAAAATCCTTCGAATACACATCGTTGCTTCGTTCCATCAGCGAATCGGTCTCCTTCTTCCGTATCTTTTCCAACGCTAACCGTACATTATCCGCTAAATACAAATTTATTTTTCCATTAAAGACAGTTAGTTTAGTCGAAAGAGTCAGAAGAGAGAGTATGTGAGTCGCCAAATTGGCTCTGTTTTTGATACTTGTTAATTTAGGGGGGGGGGGGGGCAAAAAAAAATACTTGGGAAGGAGGGGCAAAAAAAGGGAGAGTGCATTTTTGGCTTCCCCCCCCCTCTTATTTACAAGCCCCTTTATCTTCATGCCCCCTTGTTAATTAACAAGTAATCAGTTTTTTGATCATTTGACAATTTCTTGGACATTTTTACATAAAAATTGTAAAAACCCATGGGAATTTAAATCGATTGAACATTGGGAAGAGGTTAAGGTTTACCCGAAGGTGTGTTGATCAGTTGCCGACGACCGTACTTCTCGTGGCCATTTTCGTCAAACATCCGTCTCCTTCGCCATTCCTTTTCGCCCACCATTTCCATCTTTTCTTCCGAATCAAAGTCAACGACTTTTGCTCTTTGGATGGGAACCGGCACTGAATAAAATAATAAATAAGTGATAATAAAAGAATTCAATACTCAATCTTCAATTTTTGCCATTTTTCCAAGCTATTTTTTTATTTCTCTAAGCTGAAGAATGGATGGGTTGTAACGAATTTTCAAAATATAACTTTTTTGATCTTATTGCTAGGTAAAGTCTCATCTATAGACTTTTTCGAATGAAATGAGTTTGAAAAGTTAAAGTAAATTGTTCTCACCCGAGTTGACCGTTACCGAGCAACTGATCACTACTACCGCTGGCCTTTTGATCCGTCGCTGTATCATCTTTCAATTTTGTCGGTATCACGCGCAAAACGGTGAAATAGGTACCAAAGCCTTTGTTTGCAATTTCTGGCTAAAGGTGTGAGGTTAATTAATTTTTAGTTTAACAAAAAATGAAAAAATAGTCGATCTTTCGATCGAATCGACGCTGTCCTAGCTTAAAGAAAAGTTGCTGGATATGATGAACTTGACTATTGAACAGGGAGGAGAGATCAGAGAGCGCAGAAGTACAATTAGTGGAGAAGTACCCGAGTGAGTGGAGGATGGTAATGGTAGATAGAGAAAGGAAATAAATTCAGGAGGAAGAGGAGTTCCGGGAAGAATGGGACGGGCGGGCGAGTGGTGGTGACAACAGTGTAAACAAACAGCCGCCCGGCCGGCAAACGAATATCAACCAAACAAACCTATACATATACATTAATTAAGATCAGTTTAAGAGATTAAACTTAGGATTGACAAGTGAGTGAGGATAAGGAAGGGAGGGAGGGACCATTGGTACATACACCACAATATATTACCAGGGATACTCGGATTTATCACAACAAACCAACAGATTTTTGAGGCAATTTAGTTAAAATAAAATAGGCTAATAAGGGCCTCCTCTAAATGAACCAACCAATGTCTTTGTTTCCGCTGGAGCCCTGAATCAATTTTTGATTTTTATGATTTTTTCCTGCTTGTTTTGGTATGATATTTCTGTAAGATTATTTACACTTTAAACCTGACAAGATGAGAAGGGATGAAAAGAGATTACTTTCTCTTTTTGGGCAAAAATAGCAAAATGATTTCGGACTTTAAAGCTTGAATACAAGATAAAATTTGCATATTATTCGAAATTAGTTTTTTTTTTAATTTTACTACACACATACATATGTATAATAGTAATATATAAGTTTTCTGCAATTTTGATTGAACATCTTCAGAATAGCAATTAGTTTCTGGAGCATTTTTACCATATGTCCAATACATATACACTTCTTTTCGCTCGCAAACTGTTTACTCAGAAAATTTATTTTCGAGTAATGCTCTTTAAAGCGAAAAAAACAAAACGCCAATTGGTTTAAATGGTAAAAGTGATTACTTCCTTCCATACATTTTTTAAATATTTCTACTGTATTTCCAAATACAGTAACACTTCTTTTTTATTTTTCCTTTCTTTGTTTATTGTCGATTTAAAATTTGCAACATTTTGGCGTTTTTTTTGTTCGCTTCAATTGTATTTAAAAAAGCTGAGTGAACAGTTTACCAGCGAAAAAGGGTGTATAGTATAAATAGTTCGATGATTGGTAATGGTAATTGACCGATTGGCATTTAAAAATATGTAGTGGGGTTGAGCCACACGCCCACTTTACCGAATGAGAGGATTTACCGGAAGGAGGATTTTCAGCATGCAAAGCTGAAAAATCAGTGTTTTCTGCCTGCTTATTTTTCTTATTTTTTCATTTTTTGCCGAATCCTGCTCGAATCTACACACTTCCTTTTCTATTTTCCCTTCCTTTTCTTCTCTCTGTTTCACTATTTCCAAAACAAATTTTAAAATAAATAAATAATTGATGATGAGAGAACAGCAGTTGTTCAATCAACGACACTTTCTCAAGTTAACCCTAATAACAATTAGAGACAGGATTTTTGAAAAAACCAGTATCGGGATTTAGTGACGGGACCGGGACTTTCGGTACCAAAAAACTCATTTTTTGCAGATCGGATTTTTTAAAAAGCTGTAAAATGCATCAAAGAGTAATAAAATAATAAATAAAACATCATAGTGAAAGTAAAAGTGGGTGGGTATCATATCGTCGGTAGTCGGTACGGCAGTTTGTTTTTTAAATTTTACTATTTTCATTCAGAAATTAATTTTAGATTTCACGAGCGTTTTTGCGCCGCTTCGCGGCGCAAAAACACTCGTTCTAAAAAAATATAAACGAAAATATATTAATTAGTTTTGCATAAATAAGTGTGTTAAAATAAATACCTTTATGATTTCACTTTCACGCGTAACCTTTTTTGGGAAATGGTGGAGATTTTTAAGAACAAAGCGCATGAATTTTAAAATAAATCTTTTTATTAAATTTGTTACGTAGTGATAGATGTGGGTATATAGTGAATTTATAGCACCGCGCCTGGTTTTTTAAAGTTTTTTCCTCTTATTTCTATAATCAGTTTCATTAGCTATTAACTTGAAAATTAAAAAAGTTTTTCCTATGTTTACTTCCATATTTTTGTTAGTGCACGCGCCTTCGGCGCGTGCGCGGCCTAGTAGTGAATTTATAACAACGCCACATCCGTTCTGGGCGGCCACACTTTGCGGACATTTTTTTAACGAAATTTTGCAGGGTTTTTGCTTCCTGGGGGTTTTCGACTGACTACGAAGAATTTAAAAATGACAATTTTTCGATTCGGATTAGTTTGGAGGTGGAACATGACATGTGAATCACATCAAGTTCGAGATGTCAACCCTGATCTGCTAGCCGCAACTACCTCTCCATCGTGTTCCCAGTACAAAAAAAACCATGAATACAAAAAATTAATTGAATACTCAAGCATCAACATGACTATAACATTCAAAGCCCATCAGCAGTTCGAAGCCCATCAGACTATAACATTCGAGATGTTCAGCAGTTCGAGATGTTCATCCACATTAGCAAGCTTCAAAAATCACTCCATCGTATTCATTCCTGAAACCCTTTATCACATTTCTCTGATCACTTTCCGAGTGTTTCACACCCATACCTATTACTTCTCATGTTTCACACCTACGCTGATTACCCCCGATCACTCCAAAATTAGCTCAAATATTTTGTCACACGCCTAACTCACCTTCTTAAGTTGGAGAAATCATAAATTTGATATCAAACAAAAACTGTCAATCAGGAGAAGTGCCTTATTTCCTTGGTCGGACGCAATTATTTGGTCAAAGAAAAAAGTTATAGGGTAAAAAATGAAAAATGCATTTTTTCGTATATTTCAGAAAAACTTTTTAGCGAGTCGATTGAAAACTTAAGTCCAAAATAGGTAAAAATTTTAGTTTTTATAGATTTTTTGATGACCTATTTTATCAGAAGTATGATGGGGATGATTCGCTGAATAACTTTCGAGAAAATCCGCACTGAAAATTTGTAGAAAGGAAGTGACTCGATGCGCCTGGTTATAAAGGTTTTCCCCACTTATTTTCAATTGTTTGGCTAGTGCACGTGCCTTTAACATTTGCGCGGCCTAGTAGTTTATTTCAATTTACAATGATTGATTTGAAATTTTAAATGAAATATGAAAAATTAACCGCCTAAAAACAACTCTAGGCAACACTAAATTTTAGGGGCACTTGTGGAGTTTGTATCCCCTTTTTTGGTCAAATTTTGAAAAAAAAATTTGGTTTCAAATTATTTTTCTAACCCATAGAAAATCCAGAAATGACCATAAATGTATTTTTAAATGGTTTTAAACCGCTTTTTGAGTGGTTTAAGTTTATGTAAAACCATTTTAACAAATTCGAAAAATTTAGATTTTTTGCCAAAAATGCTCAGAAAAAGTTACAAACCCATCATTTTTATCGTTTTTGTCATTATTTTTGCGATTTTGAGTGTCGAAATGATAAAAACCAAATTTTTTTTTCAAAATTTGACCAAAAAATGGGACCTAAACTCCACAAGTACTCCAGCAGTAAGTACTACTTACACTTACATAGTAGTAGAAAACTAGGAAATAGTGTGTAAACTACAATTGTCAAAAAATAATAATGGAAAACGAAAAAAGGAAAAAGAAAAAGCGAATTAAAAAAGCGGACGTGGATGATAGATAGGTAGGAAGGAAGGGGAGAGAAAGAAAGAATGAGGAGAAAAGAGAGAGAGAGAGATGAAAAGGAAACAAAAGTGTGGTGTGGTCAAAGAAAGATGGTGGAGAACCGAGTCGAGGAAAAGAAAGTAAGAAAAATGAGATGTTGAAAAACATGGCTGCTGTTGCTGTTGTGCAGCACTGTGCCACCATCACCCTGCCTAAACCTAAATATACATTATGAATTACCAATTTTTGTTAGTTTTTGGCCTTTATGAATACGAATCATTTCATTTTTTTATTATTTAACGTCATTTTTTGTTTAAAAATATATGTGTATTATATATAGTGTGTATATGTAGTTTTTACAATGTTTAGGTTTTTCATTATTCTCATCCAGTTTATTCTTTATTATGTACTTGTTTTCAGCAACCAGCCAATTAATTGCCATTAATTAGTTCAATCAATTACTGTTGAATGAATGAAGAAATGTCGGATGATTCGGATGAGCAAATTTGTGTAGGAGATAAGCCCGTCGCCGATTTGAAAGTGGTCGAGTTGAGGAAGGAATTGGAGATTCGTAGTTTGCCAAAGTCCGGCAACAAAAAAGAGCTTATCGAGCGCCTTGAAAATTTTCTAAGGGAAGAGCAAATTGAGCAAAAGCGGCAAAGAAAACAACAGCAACAAGCGCAGCTGCCAGTCGTTCAACAAAATGTTTCACCATCGGTCAGTTAAGATGGGGGGGGGGATTTGGGTGGGAGTATAAGTATAATCAGATAAATAGAAATTATGCATTTATTCAACTATCTATAGAAGACGATTTATTTGGTGGTTGTCTGATTATATGTATGATTATTTGTTTGAAATACATCTATCGAATACTTTGGATTGTTTTAAATTTTTGTTTGTTTGTTGTATGAGTAGATGATGCAGGAGGCATCACTGTCCTTTCAGGAGCATAATACACAACGTATATTTTGATTAGCTAGTAGAATGGCACTGGTACCTTTTTCTTTTGAAATGTGCATAGTTTAGTTAAAATAAATTAAACTTTTCACAGAAATCGCCAACTCCGACAAGTGCTGCAGCAATGCCGAATGTAGTTGCTCACTATCTCGCCCAACAACAAATTCAATTAGAAGCGGCGAGACGCGATGCCGGTGAATGAATTTAAAACAAAAAATGTTTTGTTTCCATCTTTCAATCAATCTTTGATTGATTTTCCACGTCATTTTTGCTCTTCGCTGCACCTTCCTACTCATTTTTTGGGCATCGATTTCCTCCATTGCTCTTCCTTCATTATCATATCATACTCGGAATTTTAATCAGTTTTGTTTTTCTAGCTTTAGTCAATTACAGTAAGCAAAAGCCGTTGATTGCCTCGTTATTATATTACATATTATAAATATTATACAATAAAAAATTATACAAAAGGGAACTCCTTTTGAGAATTTTCTATAATTATGTTTATACGCCTTTCAATTAAACTTTTAAAACCTTATTCAAAAAATAATTTTGATAACTTTTAAATTTCTTACTTATTGGTAGAGCAATGTGCGCCACACATTATGTGGCCCAAACTTAAAAAAGCGTTTAAACCCAAATACTGTTATAAATTTATAGGTATTAGGGGGGTTTAGCACAAGTACCTGTTTATATTCCATTTTTCAAAACCAGAAGGAAATTTTATGAAGATTTCAAATTATTAAAGCCATTTTAAGGCGGTTTTGTGCTGGAAAATTGAAAAAGAAAAATTTAGTTAGAGTATCCCCATTGGATCTTTTAAAACCCATTAATTTTAGACAAAGTTCGCGCTAGTACTTCATCAGAGCGAACAACTATGGTGCAAGCAGAGGTGCCAAACCCTCCAGAAAACCGACATCCAAATGATGACCATCAGAAAATAATGGCGAAAACAGATGAGCAACCTGTTTTCGACAATCAACAAGGCACCGAATTCGTACCTGAAGAGCCTACTAAAGCTATACCTGCGGAAAATCAAGAATTTGAGGTTTACCACGATTACTTAAAATTTATATAATTTAGTGAACATTCAGAAAGCAGAAGAATCTCCTCATGACCCAATATTGGAGGCACCCAAGTCTGATGACGAAACAGAGGAAATGAAATTAAGAAAGGATGTTGATGATGAAAGACAGTCTGCTTCATCTGGCGAGGGGTCGTCCTTAGAAAACGACGAAATAGAGCAGGAAGAAGACAATGAACAGGCTGGAGTTGATAAATACGAGGAGCAAGCGACTGAACCGGTCCAAGATGACGAAGATCCGAACCAGCTGGAGGAGAAAGAAAAAGTTTCCATCGGTGAATTTGTTCCAGAGGAACCTGGAGCCCCGAAAGAAGCTAAATATTCTAAAGAAGAGGCAAATTTGAGTGGAAGTGAGGAAAAGAAAAGTATTAAAGCAAGTTTGGCTGGAGAAGCTGTTGACCTCGAGGTTTGTCATCTTTAAAGTTGAAATAGTAACTATATATACTGGTTTTAAGAACGAAGAAGATGAAGAAGAATGCGAGGAACCGGCGGATTATGGCGGCAAGCGCCGCAATCGGCACAGCCCACAGCTGGTGCCATCGTTCGAGCATGACAAACAAAAGATGGTGCAGGACAATGGCACCGATAATAAAGAGGTTGGCATTTCTGCCGACACAAAAGCCGCTGAATCACCCAGCGCTCAAGAGGTTCCCAATGAACCGGTGGCTGTTTCAAATTCAGCCGCACAAGTCATTGCCTCCATCGCTGAGGAATCGAGCAAGCCGCCAATGGATCAGGAGGAGAATACCCCGGAAGGGTTCATTCGTCGAAGGGCCACTTCACCAGCAAGGTAACTTCCTGACAAATGCATAAAAATGGGCTTTAAAATTCCCATTTTTAATGCTTGGCTGATGTGTTCAATAAAATCTAAAAATTTTAGAAATCCTTTGTCTCGCTGGATTCATATTCGAAATCTTAAACGTCCCTTCACTAAGACAGCTTTGTTCGATCTGCTAGGTAAGTTTGGCACAATTGACCAAAACCAGTTCTGGATGGACTCCATTAAGAGCAACTGCATTGTTTCGGTAAAACGAGTTATACTCTCGTTTAAATAAATATTTCTGATTTTAAGTTTGAGACTGTCGAACAAGCTCAATTGGCGAGAGAGCGACTTCACAACGTTGTGTGGCCAATAGCCAGCGATTTAGCACTCTGTGTGGAATATTCGACTGAAGAGAAGGTTTGGTTGAGTTGATCATAGGTGTACAAGCATATGGCCCGTGCGAACGGCGAATGAAGGGAGGAGGGTCAGAGACCATTTTCGGTGCGAATGACCAAAAATTTAGTGAAAATCGTTAAATTTTCAATAAAAAAAATTAAAAAGAAAAAAATTTAAAAAAATTAAGAAATTTGAATTTTTTATAATAGCAAAATTCAAAAAATCGTTAAAAATATTAATCGAACGCAAAAATCAATAAAATAAAAGGCATTCGCACAAAAATTGAAAGTAAGCAAAGAAAAATTGTCGACAAAATTTTCCAGACTCCATGCGAAGCGAACGACATTTTTTTATAACTGACTGAAACTGAATAAGTCAAAGCACGATTTTTCTCATTTTTCTCCCCTTTTCTTCAAATTTTCCCTCCAAATTTTTTTCATTTTTCCCTCGAATCCCCCACCCCGTGCGAATGGCGAATGAGACCCCCCTTGACCTTCCCACCCTTGTACACCTATGGAGTTGATGATTTTATCTTATAGACTAGTAATGTGACTTAAATGAAATCTCAGTTACGGCGTCGCAAGGCAGAAGAGCAACGTGAAGCAGAGGCGAACAATTCGGCTCTTGGTGGGGGACTTGGACTCACTATAGTGGTGGATAACAGGGTATTGGATATTAAGTTCAAATGTGCGATTTTGTATTTAATTTATTTAATCAGAGCCAGGGCGCCGAGCCTGTGCCTAGTGCCGGACCGACTGTGCTCATCCAGCATGACAAGGAACAGCAAAAATTAACAGAAAACAGGAAGAGAAAAGGTTTGGGTTTTTGTATGTTGATGTATTAGACAATATAATTTAGTGGAAGAATTGGAAAAATCGCAGAAGACTTTGGATGAATTATTCAAGAAGACCAAAACACTGCCATCGATTTATTTTTTGCCCCTTTCTGAGACTGAGGTATCTATTGTTCTGACAAACAGCATATTTAGTGTTCGTAATTTTAGGGAATAAAACGGCACAAACAAGCTTCCTTATCCGCTGAAAAGCATCATCACAGCTCGTCGAGCTCGCAGCATCGTCATCAGACCGGCGCTTCCACGCGTCACCATCACAGCACCATGTCCAGTTCGAAAGGAAAGAGTGGAGGAGACGGTGGCGGCAGTCGCCACTCTTCATCGAGACGCTGAATGAACCAACAACGCCACCCAACCATCACTACCAAATGAGGCGAAAAATGTATTTGGTTGTTTTTCAACAAGTTCATGGCGTGAGTGAGTCTCTTTGGCTTTTGACTTCCTGAACAACCCTTTAGCACCTTCCCCAATGCTCCCTCCTTCCTTTCCCATACACTCCCATCGGAACAACCCACTTTTATCTGTATTTTTCACCAGTTTTGCATCTTCTCCATTTTTGCTGTCCTCTTCATTTATTAAAATCTAAATATTTTTCATTTTAATCGATTAATTCCAAGAAAGGGCAAAAGCGACACAAAAATTGAAATGGCTATCTTCTTCCTGAGTTCCTGACGAACCTGTTTGAAGAACAATTTGTCGTCAATATTTTGCTGATTCGGTCAAAAAACTACTTGCTGTTGAAGTGTGGCAGATCAACTCAACGATTTCTCTATTTTGTCTCTTACCGTTACCAAAGTGTTCTAAATTTATTTTCTCGTAAACGATAAAGTTTGTTGATAACTCGCAACAAACAAATGTGTCCCACTCTTCCAACAGTTTAATAAAGGCTTCGGATGGTCTAAAATTGGTGCGCAGATCACATGTTTTAATCGCTGTAACTGGCGAAAGTGATCCCTAACTTCATTTTCATTTCCAACTGTCCTGCCCACCCATCCGGCCCGTCCAAATCCGGTCGGATGCGTGGGGTGGGTAAGTTATCCCTCTTCCGGCTGTTGGTGGATGTTATAATAGGCTTTACCACCAACCCGACTAGCAATCAAAAAGGGGAGCGAGGGACGACGGACAGGTAACGGGCGAAATTGCCCCTGGCGTTGATGACCACCGATGCGCGGAGGGAGGCGGGGGGGGGGGTGGGATATCCATGTTTGTGTGGTCGGATTGGTCCCTCTCTCCTCGCACCCCTTTGCTACGCCACATTTTCCCTTTCTTTCGCAATGTTCGACTGACTGTTGTTGCCCGTCCGTCCCCCATTCATCCGTCCGAATATCTCTCCCAATCCGACTGGATGTCCTCCTTCCGCCGCCCCGTTCTTCTCTCTCTGTTCATCCAACTGCTGTTGTTGAACTCGCTCGCCAACAGCACCTCCTCTTCGGTGGACTGCGACTTCGCGCTGAGTCCGGCAGTGCCCACCGCCGCCGGCACTTTCTGTGCCTGGCATCCCGATGGCGAGCACAGTGCTCGACTTTGGCACACTGGCAATGCGGTGCTTGTAGATGCTGCCAACTCGGTGGTTCGCTCGTCCGGCGGTGCATTAGGAGGTCGGTGAACTTTTTTTGGAAGATTTGATTTTCGGCTCCAATTCATTCGAGACCCTCTTTAAATATCTCGAAAAATATCAACCCCATTATGCCTCTCTCCCCTCCCCTCCCCTTCTTCAGACGACCGTTTCGCCTTTGCCCAGGGCCGCTTCGGTGCCCCCACCGAAGGTTCACTCCGCTCGCCGCTCGTTTTGCCCGCCGCTGCGATGTCTACGCATTTGGTGCGGTTGAGTTATTGGAAGGCGACGGTAGCGCCAACTTTGGAAATTTGTGTGGAGGAGGACGCGGAAGAGGGCGCGCGATGTGTGGACCGCGTGCAGGGACCGGGCCAGCAACAGTGGGTGCGCAGAGCGGTGGAGTTGCCCCGGACGGACAAACCCTTCCGGGTGGTGCTTCGGGCCAGGAATTTGCTGGCAGGTCAGCAGGCAGAAGGACAGAATTTCATCGGGAATTTGATCTTTTTTCGGGGGTTTAGCGGAGGATATAATCGGGGTTGACGACATCCAATTGGTCCAACAGCAGCAGCAGCACGGGGAGATTCAGCAGCCACCGAGAAATCCATTTGAGGGGATGGAACAGGAGTTGGGGCAGGAACAGGAGCAACAGCAGCAGGGGAAGGGGAGACGGAGGCTGATGCGCAAGAAGAAGGTGCCGACAACGATGGCACAGACCAAAATATTCGCGGTGTCCTCCTCCGCCGGCGCGGAAAGTGGGCAACGAACAGGGGACGAGCCAAAACATCGCCCGACCGAAGGCACTCCCTCTCCCTCTCCGGCTCTTCCTCCCCAAATTCGGCTTTCGCCACCGCAACAGCCAACTGAACAGCTTCGAGATATACGGTACGGTACATAATTAATTTACAGTAAGTCTGAAATAAGATAGAGTATAACAAAATATTTACACAGCGCGGACTATGGACTGTCGTCAGCAGCTGAAGCTGTCCAAGCTGGTCGTCATGCTGTTCCAGCACTTCGAATGCCTTCTGCGCCAATTTCGGACGAATCAGGCGGAGGAGGGCATTGTCGAGCGGTCAGTTGCTCCTTCATGGACGGACACTGTCTGTGGTCGGTTAAAGTTCAAAGGTCAATTAATTTGCATATTTACACCAGGGAACTGGGACCCGGCTGGCACAACTCTTCCGAGGGCAGTGTGTCCGTCCAGTCGCCCGTCCAACGATCCCAACTGACCAGTGCGCCCTTCAAGGCGGCGCTAACCTCCTCCGTGGACTTTGACCTTTGGATGAGGTGCGTTGGCTGAGCCTGGTTTCGTCTATCTAATCGTCATTTTAAAATCGGAAAAACCGAGTTTATCTAAGCGCCGGCCTTAAATACCGGTTATTAGGACGATAATGACAAAAAATGATGGCTAAAACAGAAATTGACACTGCACAATTGAATTGCCATGCCAACTTACAACACACATACTAAATACTTTGCCCGGTGCCATTTTCAGCGAAAGTGTCGAGGTGACTGTCGCCGAATTGGCAGGGCACGGCGATAACAAGCCGGAGGGCGGAATCGCAGAGAACAACGAGATTGTGCTGTTCACGCGTCGCGGGGCAACCGACGGCGGATGGCATAGGGCGAGTTGTTGGTTTAATAAGTTGTTTTTGGTCTTTGAAATTGATCCATCTGTTTGTCATAATTCGGGATTCAATGTTAAAATGGTCTTCTTGCTCCTTCAGTTCCGCGTCCCCCTTCGACCCTCCTTTTCCTCCGTCCGACTGCTTTTCCGCGCTCAATTCGACTCTTCCGCCAACTCCGCCGACCCTTTTGTATCGTTGTCCAATCTAAGACTAGTCAATGGGGACGGCAACGAGGTCGGCTGCGAGACCGAGGAGGAGGGAGAGGGCGGGCAGGGGCAGGGGCAGGACCAACTCATCAGCAGGACGAGCACCTTATCAGCAGGTTAAATAAAAGGAAAAATAAGTAGGACATCTACACTCTTTTTCGCTGGTAAACTGTTTATCCAGTTTTTTAAATACAATTGGAATGAACAAAAAAAACGCCAAAATGTTGCAAATTTTAAATCGACAAAAACAAATAAAGGGAAAATAAAAAAGAAGTGTTACTGTATGCGAAAATACAGTAGAAATATTTGAAAAATGTATGGAAGGAAGTTAATCACTTTTCCCTTTTTTAAACTAATTGGCGTTTTATTTTTTCGCTTTAAAGAGCATTACGCGAAAATAATTTTTCTGAGTAACAGTTTGCGAGCGAAAACAGGTATAGTTTCTGAAGTTGTATGGTGTACGGTAAGATACATGACCTTTTACAAATTCCCGCAAATTTGGCATTTGTTAGGACAACAACAGGCTTCTCCGCTGCTGTCCGACTTCTTCGGCATGCGCCAGCCCGCCCCACTGCAGCTCCTCCCCGCCCAGTTCCCCTTCCCCCCGCCCCTGCTCCCCCCGTCGCCGTCCACGCCCTTCAACCCTCTCATGGTCTTACTCATCTCTTATTAATACCTAATCCCTTAATATTTCCCTTTAAGCCAATGTTCGAGGGCATTTTCCCGATTGTTCCCTTGCGGGGCAATCCCCCGCGACTGACCGCACTGATGGACCAGTCACCAGTGCAGAAGGAACATCTTCAGGTTGGCAGGCTAAATTAGGGAGAGGCGAGCGAGAGGGAGGATTAGGAGGACAAGTAGATCACGGAATGGAACTTCATGCACCATATTCCACTCTTTAGCTCCACCAGCCCCAACCCTCATCATCTTTGTCTTCTGCTGATGGAGCCAATATTCGGAGCGTGCCAACCAAAAATGTGGCCGGAGTTGGACGCCTTTCACCGACCGATGAGGACAATGGCGAGCAAGCGCAAGAAGTTCAAGCAGTACAACAACCAGCGCAAAGCCAAGGACTACTTCCTTTTGGCGACAACGCAGAAACATCGGCAGGAGGTGGAGAAGCGACGATTGGGAGCGGAGGCGAAGGTGTGTCGAAGCCGCGAATGGCACACAATCAGATGGACAGTTGGAGAGCAGACGGAGACGGGGAAACGCGAAGGCACCAGAGAAAAGAGGTACAGGAGAAATAGTGGGAGAAAAGTGGAGGAAAAGAAAGAGGGAAGGGGGAAGGCAGGCCCGTAGCTAGGGGGGAATCCCCCCCCCCGAAATGTCAAAAATTAAATATTTTTTTAATAGGGTCCCCCTTTGTTTTTCTAAATCCGTCGAAAAATTTTCGCTGCGGCGCCTGTCGGCGCAGCAAAACTATGAAAATTTAGCTTTTAAACTAAATATACACCCCTAAAAACCAATTTTTTTTGTGTAATATTAAAAATACACCCCTAACAAGAATTGACTTTTCGACTTTTCGGCTCGAATAAAAAAAGGTTGTCAAAAAATTTCGATTCCCCCCCCCCAACCCCGAGGCTAGCTACGGGCCTGGAGGAGGATACCTTACAGGGCTGAAATCGGGCCGGGCCGAGAGTTTTGAGGGGGAAATTGGGCCGGGCCGTGTGATGGGCGGGCCGGGCCGAACGCGGGTCGGCCCGGTCGGGGTGGTTGGGGTAGGAAGAGAAAAAGGGAAAAGGAAGGATGAAGAATGAAAAAATAGGAAAATTAAATTTTTATATGCAAAAATAATTAAATTGAAGTGCTTGTAAATTATATGTTTTTAAATCTTTCCTTTATTTATAGCAAATATTAATATTTTTGTCCTATCAAACAT